>JAHKKF010517949.1:0-21063 GCA_019740295.1 Labeo calbasu
GCACCTGATGGCATTTACCGCTGATTACAGAACCGGCTTTACTGACAAAACGCGCAAGCATTTCGGCCGATACGTTTCGGTGCATCCCTACATACAAGTCTTACTTCCCGTGTTTCCTTTTAAGACTTCTATTTGTAAACGACTTCTACTATGAAGGACTATCTTCACATGTGAAAACTACTGCCATGATTCACAACAACATTCATCAGATGCCAATTGTTCTATATTACTTGAATATTGTTCAAATTAAAAGTGGTTGCCAACATGCTACTATTATAAGCTGTTTCCTTCATTATCTATTTTTATCTACTGCAATGATTAATAAAATCATAGTTTTGTATTAACTGTGCAATTAGTTAATATTATAATTTACGAATGGGTTTTGCTTAGTTTTCATAAAGCTTTATGTCATCAGTGTTAGTGTGGAACATTTCATCTTTTAATTTAAAAACACTACACACTTGTAGTTTGCTGCTTTACCTTGGCGTTTTCATCACGCAGGTTAAACGTGAGCTCCAGATTGGACAGGAAGTAGTCTGAGAATTCAGGATACATGTCCAGAACCTCCAGAAGATCCTCTCTGTAGATGGTGTGGAGGTCGCAGTAACTCAGTGCTCGAACATCTGCGTTGGCTTTCCCCGGTTTGGCGTACAGATGAATCATCTCTCCAAAAATATCATTCTTACCTGAGAGATGGGTATACAGTAATCAGAGGAGAAGAGAGGGAAGAGAAGATAAAGCAATGAAGGAAGACTTTAGAAGGGAGAAAGTTCTCATATTAGTTTGTGACTATGTAAGCAAAAATTCACAGACAAAAAGGGGTCAATTGTAGTAGTGATGTATGAAGCACAGCACACACAGAAGTCACTTTCAAACCAAGCAGATTTTTTCAACCCTTCGCAACATGAAGTTCCTAATCGCTTGGATTCCTTCTGAAATTTCTGCATTACAGTAAAAGTTATCATATCTTATGTGTGTCAGTGCTTACTACAGAATACTACAGAAGTTATATAAGATGGCTAAAAAATATAAAAAGGCAATTGTGACTTTTTATCCCACAATTACAAATTAATAATATCTAACGACTGTTTTGTGAGAATTTTGTGAAAATAATTATTTAAATGTTATATGTGATTTTGTGCATTAATATAAATACCAAATGGAATGTACAAAACATTTTAATGCATGAAATGTATTTGATGATACAGGCAGACCCTTTCGGCCACAAGACTCAAAATTTAGATAAAACTCAGAATTGCTTGATGTAAACTCATCATTCTGATAAAAAAAGTCAGAATTGCAAGATATAAACTCATTATTCTGAGAAAAAAAGTCAAAATTGTAAGACGTACACTACCAGTCAAAAGTTTTTGAACAGTAAGATTTTTAATGTTTTTTTTAAAGATGTTTATTTATCTTCTGCTCACTAGGCCTGCATTTATTTGATCCAAAGTACTTCAAAAACAGCAAAATTCTGAAATATTTTTACTATTTAAAATAATTGTTTTCTATTTGAATATAGTTTAAAATGTAATTTATTCCTGTGATTTCAAAGCTGAATTTTTATCATCATTACTTCAGTCACATGATCCTTCAGAAATAATTCTAATATTCTGATTTGCTGCTCAAAAAACATTTATTATTATTATTATTACGTTGAAAACAGCTGTGTATCATTTTTTCAGGTTTCTTTGATAAGTTCAGATGAACAGCATTTACCTGAAATAGAAATCTTTTGTAACATTATAAATGACTTTATCATCACTTCTGATCAATTTAAAGCATCCTTCTTAAAAAAACAACAACTAATTATTAAAATTATATCCAAGCTTTTTAAAGGTACAGTGTATTATGTTACAAAAGCATTTTATTTCAGATAAATGCTAATCTTTAGATCTTTCTATTCATTAAAGAATCTTGAATAAACTTTATTCAGCTGTTTTAAATATTGATAATAATATAATAAAACATGTTTCTTAAACAGCATATTAGAATGATATTTGAAGGATCATGTGACACTGAAGACTGGAGTAATGATGTTGAAAATTCAGCTTTGATCACAGGAATAAATTACATTTTAAAATGTATCACCACATTTCTGTGGTGATACACATCAAAGGTCAGACCTGACAAAAAAACGACAGCCACCTGGGCAGCGGCCACCTGCCACCGTATCTAAATCCGGCTCAGGGTTGTGGCTAAACCCATTAGTGCTGTATATTATATATAAATTATCTGAGGCGAGGTATGATATTAGTGTAACAGAGTCCAGGCCAGAGCCAGAATTAGTGTACAGTGATGAAGTGTCCATCTGCAACACTTTCGTAAGACAATAGATTCTTGCTGAGGTAGTGATTCTTCAACTGAGACCTAAGAATACATATGAAGCAGGAGGTAGCTTCTCTCAGCAATTTCACACAGTGTACAGCAAGTTTCTGCTGAGTTGCATGAGTATGTAAGTGTGTGTCTCTTTTTCTTCCCCTGGCCTTATTCTGTTAAAGCCAGCTTGCGTAGGAAGAGAGATGGACCATTTAAATTCGGCTTACCCTGCTCCACCTGCCCGCGCACGGATGCGGCTGGAGACTCTCGAACACGTGTGTGCGCGAGTTTAATAAATGTGCCTGTAAATAATGAAACTAGCGCTATCACTCGGGGCTCTCCGTCACACTAAGTGACACTTTGCAAATCTAATGAACAAGGGAAACATGCACCATGCTGCCGTCACTCTCATTCCCGCATCTTCTTATTTAATTACAACCCTTCTCCTCCCTCGTTCTCTCACTTTCCTTCAGCTTTCCCCTATTTCAGTCTCTCTCCATCTATAAAAAACATGATGAGCTCATCACAGGAGAGATATCCTTGAATGAAGGACAGCACTTCTTTCATTAAGTCTCTTATTACCTTTGAGCCTCTGAGCTGTTTATATTAAATTTAGATGAGTGTGCAAGTGCCATATTGTAAGTCAACCCATTTTCCACAGCATTCCAGTAATCCGCTATTTGGACACTGATACTGCACTTCTTATAGGATACATATACATATAAACTACATACTACATTTGTCCTTCAGTACTTTTGTCTCTTCCATCACTTCCAGCCGTTTAGAGAGTAAAGCCATCAGCATCTGTAAACCACTTAACTTCCAAAAGGCAAAATGTTTAGCTAGAAATAATGTAGGCAGGTCTTATTTTTATACTTTTTGGATTTGATTAGATGGTAAAATTTGGTAGATGATGATATACTACTTTTCCCTTCTTGTGTGGTCTTGGTTATATGAGCAAAATAAGTTATTTTGGAAAAGTTATTACATTTTGATGAAAGATAATGATTTTTTTTTAAATAATATGCACCAAGAACATTTATTGTGTGGTGGAAAATCACAGTGGTTACAAATTTGGCTCAGTAACCAAACTCTGTTTAAAATACATATTTTAATCACAGTAGCTAAGTTTACATGCACTCAAATAGTCCGTTTTTAATCAGACTGATGTCTCAATTGGGCCAAAAAGCCTTTATGAGGTGAATTAAACTTCGATTTCTGATTGAGAGGGATGATTTAGACCTGAAATAATCATAAACAGTATAGAATTAAGCATGTAAACATTTTGACAACTCAACTACTATCTTGTGCACATGCAGAGTGCAGTGATATGTATATTTATATACATTATACGACATACAAATGTAAGTGGAAATCAAAATTAGTGAACAACCTACAACTTCTTACATTTCAAGGTCACTGCCCTAGTAAAAAAGAAATAGATTTAAAATGCATTTATTTTATACTAAGTATAGTTCATGTCTATTAACAAATTTACTGACATATCGCTCGATACTTACTGATAAAAAAATTTGTAATGAAACTTTATTTGGAGAACTACTTTTCTTAATACTAACCCTAAAATATATTACTTTAAATAATATTGGTCTTTAAATGCAAAATATTTAAAGTGTACCTAAAGTATACTTGCCATAGTTCCACTTTAGCACAATCAAATATACTCAAGTCTATCTTTGGTTGAACTTTAGCACTACTTCAGCACAATTAAAGTGCATTAAGTACAAAATTAGCTGTTCCAATTTAGCAGACTTAAAATATACCAATTTAGTAAACTAAAACTACAGTTGCAGGGTATTTTTTATTAAGTACATATATACTAAGTACATAGTATACTCAGCAGGAAATAAATGTATTTTAAATACATTTCAGTATATTTATTTTTCACTAGGGTGCAAAGGCCTATTTGCCAAAGGGATGACCCTTTCAGCCACTGCAAGAGAAGATGGTCATTTCAAATCTGTGATTTCTTGAATTTTGCAGGTTTACATTGATACTAATTCATTCAAGTCTCCCCAAAAAGCAGGTCGTCCACGTAAGACAAATGCATGAGAAGACAGGATAAGAAATTAGAGACTCTCAATAGGGAATCGGTTCAACACTGCAGCTGGAATTGCTTGACAGTTCAATGCTGAACAGGGTAACGATCCGTATCGAGGCATTTTAAGAATAGCCAGACTGAAAGCGCACTCTGCAGTGATCAAGCCTCTCACCAGCAGAAAGAATCAAAAGGCAAAGTTTACCTTTGTTGAGGAACATGCTGTGTGGAGAGAGGAGAACTGGTCCAAGGTTGACTTTAGTGTTGAGAGCAAGTTTAATTTATTTGGGTCTGATGGGAAACATCTTGTTTGGTGTCATATTGGGAAAAGATTGAAGCCTAAGTGCGTAAAGAAGTCTGTGAAAGTTGGAGGAGGAAGTGTCATGATTTGGGGGATGTTTTCTACAGCAGGAGTAGGGCTTTACAGCTACATGGCAGTTGAAAAAACTTATCAGAACCTCTTTCAGCAACACGCAGTTCCTTCCCCGCAAGCATCTCCCAATCAGCCTGCAATTTTTATGCAAGACAATGTCCCCGTCACAATGCAAAACAGGTAAAGCAGATCCTTGAATCCAAAACACTCAGTGTTTGCCAGGCCAGACTCCTGATCTGAACCCAATTCTCTGGAAAATCCTTGGCGACAAAGTTATGGCTAAGAAACCCACTACAGTTACCAAACTACAGAAGAGAGTGGAAGAAGAGTGGACCAAGATCACACGAGCGCAGTGTGAGAAACTAGCGGTGTCCTGTGGCCGCAGATGTGCCATTCATTCAAAACAAGGGCCTCTACACTTCCTACTAATTTCTGACAGCTGTAACCCTCCAAAATTTTAGTTGTAATCTTTTGTGTTACAGTGGTATCTGTTCTCTAATTTTGATCCCTGTGTTTTCCACAAAATAAAGATTTTTGTTGACATGTTAGTAAAACAGTGATACCTACAGCTAAAATGATTATTATAGACTTACAGTGAAAGTTTGTTTAATTGTTCATTGCTCACCCAGGATGGCCACCACTATGTCGTCTCTGAGGATCTCGATGGATCCCCTCGCCACAAAGTAGAGAGCAGTGAGAACGTCCCCGCAATGCACCAACGTGTCACCCGGTGGGGCATGAGTGGTCTTAAAGCGCATCGCCAGTGCCCGTAGGCATCCTTTGGTCGCGCCGCGGAAAGCTTTGCAGCTTTGGAGCAAAGTTTTATTCAGATGAAGACAGATATCAGCCTGCAGGCACTCTGGAAAGCCCTTCAGTACCTGCAGAGAGGGAAAAGAGAGAGAAAAAGACAGAAAGAGTGTTCCCCATGGAGAAAAGGAGAAGGAGGGCAGAATGATTGCAGGTTTTAAGAGCTTTGCGTTAGAGCTCAGATTATACAATGCTAATATAGCCCTGTCTCCCTCAACTACAAATACATAAAAGATGGAGCACAGTATGAATGCATCTGGGATCCTTTGTTTCTGCTGCATTGCACTGTGTTTGCCTCTGATTTGCTTTTGCTTCATATAATGATATACAGCACATCAAGCAGAGGAAAATGCAACTGCCACTAATGTTTTCCCCAAATTTTTCTGATTCATCTCAACAAAAAAAGACTAAAAAAACAGTTTCAAACTTCATTTGGGATGTCTGCCAAGGAACAAAGGCTGGCATGAAAACATATTAATCTGCAGTAACTATCTATCTGACTGACTAACTAAACAATCTCATGCCTAATAAAACGGGAAATGTCAATATGACCTAGGTCCATCAAAGTGAAGCTGATTTAACTGAAGGAAAATAACTGAAATGGAACCGGGCAAATGTCTGTGTGCAGAATGAGTCACAGTAGACATGCCATTAGCTTTGTAAACAGAGCTTTTGATTTAACATCAGTCTTCAAATGGACCAAACTTTAATTACTTCAATTGGTTATAACATTTAAACTATGCTTACCTTATAAATATGCTCACGGTTAGACATGCACAGTTTAAAATCAACGGCATGCTTCAATACAAATGTACAGACATTAGGAAAACATTTAAGATAAAATGACCGCAGCTATTTTTGGGTCAAAAGCAAACATTAATCTATACCTCCTGCTCACCAGAGTGTTGAAGTCAGTCCGTTTGAGTGCGTATAAGAAAGAGACAATGCATATCAGATCACTGCGTAGACACATGAACACATTTGACATTAATACTCTGTGACTGAGACACATACTAGAGAGCTAACACACTGGCACATACTGTACACACTGTCTGATAAATGCATTTATTTATCCAATGACAGAAATTCACATTAAGGGGGAAAAACCTGACTCCTACCATATTCATGTCGATGCCATTGGTGTATGTCCATGCGTGCTGGAAGTACTCCTCCAGTCTTTGTCTCAGCGGGTTAGGGATCTGGTGGAAGCGAATAAATTCTTTGACCCGAAGCATCTGCAGATGGTACCGAGCTGTTCCTGAGTACAGTCGCTGAATTATAGCAGACACATTCCCAAAGATACTAGCATACATCAGAGCTAAAACACAAAGAGAGATGGCAATGGTCATTTATAAAGTCAAGTTTGAAGTCTGAATGCACACATACTCTCTATAGGTGTTAATGGTTTTTGTACTGTACAAACTATATTTTCTATCGTCCTACACCAACCCAATACGTAAACCTGCCCGTCACAGGAAACATTATGCATTTTTACTTTCTCAAAAAAAAAAAAAAAGCTCATTCTTTATGATTTATAAGCTTTTGTACCCAATTTAGGTCCCCAACTTTATATATATTTACATACGTATGTATATATATATACACACACACACATATAATACACACACACATATGTGACCCTGGACCACAAAACCAGTCTTAAGTCACTGGGGTGTATTTGTAGCAGTAGCCATAAATACGTTGGGAATGGGTCAAAATTATTGATTTTTGATTGCCAAAAATCATTAGAAAATTAAGTAAAGATCATGTTCCATGAAGATGTTTTATAAAATTTCTACTGTAAATATATCAAAACTTAATTTTTGATTAGTAATATACATTATTAAGAACTTCATTTGGACAACTTTAAAGGTGATTTTCTCAATATATGCATACTCATGGAACACTAGTGAAAATGATTTACACAAAACGATCAATTCTAAAGTATATTAAAAGAATTATATTAAATTATAAATTATATATAAATGTATTATATTATATTATATTATATTATTAGTGCTGTCAATCAGTTAAATAAATTAACTAATTAATCACACATTTTTTTCTTAAATTAATCACGATTAATCGTAATTAATCCCACCGAATATTAAAGTTTTTAAATATACTTTTATATTGCAGGTATTTTACATTCAATCTTCACATTTATGGTCAAACAACATAAAGACAGCATATTTAGACAGTATAAGATTTGTTAAATATTTTTTGACTGAATGTGAGTATCACAGATACCAATATTACTGATGTCTCCAGGAAACTGTTCTTTTCTTCCTAATATTTAACTATTGACTACAGCCGTTCAACATTACAGTAATTAAGAATTATTAGAAATAATTTCTAATTTAAGTGAACTTAAAACAACTGTCACATAAACCCATTATTTACCTGTGCCCTTCAGCAAGTTATCAAACACTTAATGCTAAATTAAATATAGATGAATGATTTCTTCTTTTTTCCTTTGTTCACTGATTAATAGACATCACAGCAGTTGGGTTAATAGGTTATTTGGCTGCTCTTACTGCTATTACTTTGAGCTGCCACTGCTGAACATTTAACTACGTTAAATATTTTTAACGCTGTAAAACTGGAAAAATTAATCGCATGTTTTAACGCGCTAATTTTGACGGAACTATATATTTTATATTATATTATATATATCCTGTTTAGGAACTGCTAACATTAACCTGATTTAAAAAGCATTCCTGTTTGCTATACTGGTCATTTTGATGGTATAAGTTTAATTTTAATTTCTTGATACCCACAGCCAATGAGCATGACACAGATGGAGAAGATCTTCTCTGAGTTGGTATTTGGCGACACGTTTCCAAAGCCCACGCTGGTCAGACTGCTGAATGTGAAATACAGTGCTGTCACATACTTGTCTTTGATTGAGGGGCCTGAGGAGAGGTCGGTGCCATTGTACTGCTTGCCGATAGATATGGCTAGATTGTCCAACCAGCCGATCGTGTGATCCAGATAGTGCTTCTCCACATTGCCGATCGCATACCATATGCAAGCCAACCAATGAGCGATCAGTGCAAAGATACACATGAGGAGCATTAGGACAGCCGCCCCGTACTCTGAGTAACGATCCAGCTTCCGTGCCACACGGACCAATCGGAGCAGTCTGGCAGTCTTTAGCAGGCCAATCAGAGTCGTGGTCTAATCAAGAAGTTTAAGAGCAAACATTCATGAGACGTTTTGTTTCGTATTTGTTCAAATCGTTCACTCAAAGTATGAGCAACAGTATGAACTGGATGAAAAATCATTCATAGTAAACTATAGAACACTTACAATAAATCAAACCACACATATACAAATGCACTGCTCACCTCTTCTGATCCTCCCTCAAATATAAGCAGGTCAAATGGTATGGCTGCCACCATGTCTATGAAGAACCATCCCTTGAAGTAATGCACTGCTATCTTAGCCGGATGACTAACTACCTCTTCGTTGGCGTTAACATACGTAGTCCTGAAATTTATAAGAATGTCTACGATAAACATGATGTCCACTATGAGGTCCACCACATTGAGCGGGCTGCAGGAATAGCCACACTCTCGTCTCTTCTGCTCCTCCACGTCATTGAGGAGGAAGGCCGCGCTGTAGGGTGTGAAAACAGCGGTGTAGATGACTAGCAGCAGAATCAGCCAATCCCAGACTGCCTTAAAGGGGCTGTAGTGTAGGATGGTGAACTTGTCGATGCGTGGCGTCTGAAGCTTATACTCTGGAAGAACGTCGGCGCCTAGCGACAACACCTGAAACATGGAGATACGGTTACTATGACAACAATGCTACTTTTATATTTTGTAACTATTAACAGATATCAGAAGCTGCAAAATCAGAGACAGGAAAAGCAACACAGTGACTCATGTATGAAATGTACACATTAACTTCATTCGGTGTAGAATGTGATTCAGATATTCATGATGTTTATCTCATACATTTTGAAATTAGAAATTATGTTGTCAGCATAGCAGTTTAGTCATATTTTTGTCTTTTAGAATGTTTTTAAAATTTGTGTCACACTTGGAACCAATTCTACTACTGTCTACCTCAATAAACTTGTGGATTTGCTGCTTGTTAATAGTAAGCTAGTTGTTAAGTTTAGGTATATAAAAATATGGTCATGTAGAATAAGGCACATATGTGCTTCATAAATACTAATAAACGGCCAATATGCTAGTAATATGCTTGTTAAGCAACTAGTTAATGAAGCTAAACTATATGAATTTATACAAATACTGATGAGCACATTATCTAGGATTATTTGAAAATGATCCAAAAAGCATCTTGTTCTTCATTCTAAAGGAGCTACAGAGGGTTTGTGAGATAATAATAATTGAAAACACCTTAATAAAAATGAAACTCTAATTTGAAAAATGATTATTTAATGTTTACTTGCATGTCATGTGACCATTAACCAATATCAGAGAACTACAAACATGCAAACGTGTTGTTTACTTATTCAAATATTATATAAATTAGTGAAATAAAAATTGGGGTGTTGATTTTATATGTAAATTTGTTGCGCTTAATTATGGGAAAATAACATGTTAAAATTATTAATGCATTCTAAGGTTTTAGTCTCATATTTAGAACATCATTTCATTTTTAAAAAAAAAACATGTCATATTTCAATATTATTTTTTTAAACAAACAAACAAACAAACAAACATTAATACCCATTTATTATCATTATTTATTAAAATATTTATTCTAAAGCTACTTTCTATGATTTTCTGACTTTCTGTCTACTCAATGCTTTTCTCATTCAGCAGAATAATGACTTTATATGATCTTTGGTTTGATCACATTTCATCACAAATCAATTTTTTAATAGAACTTTTTAAAATTGATTTGTGATTAATTAGCAAATTAAATCACTGGTTTCAATATTAATGTTACAAATTTGTATATTTGATTAGTGATACTGTTGATTTCCAGCCTTACATTGTGTCCTAACTACACACAAAGCACCACCGCGACGCGATAAAAGGTTTTTGTCTTGATGTTTTCTATTTTAGAAACGGTTTCTATTTCTGCAAAGTCGTGGCTGGAACAACAACATACAAACTATGACAATCATAATCTCGGGTACTGATTATGTGCTTTATTCATAGTTAACAGTGTCTAATGAGAGTGTGAAAATCATATTGTGTGACATTTATATCCATACTGAACACAACAACAGATAGTTTACCTCACATCTTGAAAATAAATTTAAGCAAACATATACATTAAAACTGTGAACTCAATGCAAACCAATACGTGTTTTCCATGACAAAGATGGTATCGGTCACTCAATATTTAGTTTTAACAATGCTAAAAAAGTTTAATATTCATAAATTAGATTACAAACTTGTACATTTCATTGAGAGTGCAGTGCACTTCTGCACTCCTGAATGGCTATGATATTTTTAGTGATTCTGTTACGTCGCACTGTCGTGTTGCGTCTGGTGTGGACAGCCAAATTGTTTGTTGCTGGAATCTTGTCGTGTCGCATGTAGTGAGGACAGTGTTATTTTCATTTGTTACATGACCATTTTTAACCCTCTCTGACCCTTAGAACTGAACACACTGCTTTTGCTACTGTACCTTTAAGACTTAAAGTAAATTAGTAAGCATAGTTCATAATGTTGTTAACGTAATCATTGGTCAGGATGCTTTGCAATTATAGAGCATGTCTATTTAGTACTCTGCAGTCACTGAGCCCCTTCATTTTAATAGAGCATCATACTGTATGTCTACCTTATAGATATTTTAGGAAACTAAAGAGAGGAAGCAGTACATCATACTTATGATGCAAATTTCATGATCCAGCTCTCAGATGGTAATGTGAAAACAGAGAGAAGGCCACATGGTGACGGGTCACGGCCGAGGCAGCCATGAGTTAATCACGGACCACAGCACACCATCCAGCCAGAGAAAAAATGACATGCAGAAAGACTGTTATGTCCTTCCCATCAGGGAACCAGTCTGAATGGACAGGACCAGTCTGGGTGTTGTTCAGTGAGCAAATGAATGCACAGGCATTACATATACCACATTATTACAGCATACAGAAATACCCTGGAAGCTTATTATTACAAATGAGTCAAGACCTGCCTTGATCATTACAGCAATCTATGACAGCATACGTGTGGGACACACTAGGACAATCTCAATGTCACAGAGGCAATTCTCATATAGCCAACCTCTCCATTCCTCCACTGATACAGAGAGGATGAGAGACAATTTCCTCTTGCTTTCAGTGACAGTAATTGCCAAGCCTTCAGCTAGCCTGTGTGTGTATTTGTGTGTCATGGAGGGTGTTCCGCATTCTCACACACACACACACAATACACATACACAACCACACAAACTGGACGAATAACGTAGGTATCTGCTGGGAGGCCCATGGGCTGCAGCCACTAAGAGGTCGTATGTTATACTTTTAATAGTGAATGTCATTTGATGAAAACCATGACAGGGACCACAGGGAGTTAGAATGAGAAAATGCTTCATATAAGCAAACTACCTCTTAAAAGTTTATGGATGGTAAGATTTGTTAAACGTTTTTGAGAAGAAACTCTTATGCTCTTTATGCTGGATTTATTTATTTGACCATTTAACATAACTGTTAACTATTTTAATATATTTTAAAGTGTAATTTATTCCAGTGCTGGCAAGGCTGATTTTTCAGTATCATTACTCAAGTCTTCAGTGTCACAAGATCCTTCAGAATACGCTGATTTGCTGCCAAAAAACATTTCTTATTATTATCAAAGTAGAAGAGTTGTGCAGTTGAATACACATTTTTCATCATTCTATGATGAATAGAAAGTTCAAAAGAAAAAGCATTTATTTGAAATAGAATATTTTTAAAGATTTATTTTTGGTATTTTTGCCATTAGAGACAGGATATGAGATCTGACGGGAAGCAAAGTGGAAGAGTGGTCTTTTGATCAACTAAATGGACCCTTGCTGAAAAAAAGTACAGTATTCATATCTTTCAAAAAAAAAAAAAATCATAATGACACCCAAAATAAACAATACATATTTATATACCTAATCTGTTATTGTCCAAATTATTTTATGTATGTTTAAATAAAAAACCTCTAATTTTGTGTGAAATGTCTTTAGAATACATTTTCTCAAAAACTGTATCACATACACTGACATTATTATTTCTCAACAACAGTTTCGCGTAGAAACATTTTTATATTGTATCATTAGAAAGTGACTTTTCATCCAGTGCATAAAACTCTACAAATGCTATGTATTGACTGATGCCATCATAATTAGCAGAATAATTGGAGCTGGCTGTAAAGCATGTGTTCTCCTAATTACTGTATTTGTACTTGTGAGCTTGTCTGTGTATCACTTGACAAGTTGTGTCCTGCCAAATTACGTCATCCATGCAGTGGATAAATAAATGATTGGGGTTTAATTATTAATCAATAATGCAGTGCGGTAATCAAACTCTTGCTTTTAGTGACCTTTGTTGGCTTGCTTCAGATTCAGCAGTGTGTCCACAAGTTATGTTTATCTCTAAACTATTATTGTGGATAGCTTGGTTATTTTTAATCTAATATGGATGTGTTAAAAAAAACACATGGAACATTGCATGTGAATATACTGCAAGTGACTTCTCTGAGCTGATGAACTTTTCTGAGTTTAATAACTTGAGGATTTCATTACTAAGAAGGGTATAAAGAGATGCATTTAAAAAGAGGCATATTAAAAAAGGGGTCAATCAGAAAGAGTAAAATCACGTTCGGCATAAAGGTTGCGGGTGCGTGGGAGGTTGCGTTTCAGGATTAGATGCCAAGACCCAGTTTAATTAGAGTCCAACTCTTCAACCAGCACGACACAAAGAATGGAAAAGACGAAACGAGCCATCTGTGTGTGTAACTGGCCATCTGGTTAGTTACAGGCAACAAGTCTATAACGTGGCAAACAAACAAAAACAGCACCACTGACAGAAATAGACAGAAGAAGAGGGAAAGAGATACAAACTGAGCCAATATTTCACATATATGTGTTTAGTCATTATTGGTGCATGTTTGCATGGTACACTGTACGTTTCATGATTAGTTTCTACTACTTATTCCAGCCATGTGATTAAAATGCATGTATATAGAATATGGTGTCCCCACTTTTTGTTGGTTTATTGGTCCTGCTCAAAGCGCAGCAAATATTAAATCTGAAGCAGAAGGATTTAAGCATTTATCTGTAATCAACAGATATTTTATATCTATTTTGTTCTGCTAATGGTGTGTTGTAAATAGTTGTTTCGTTTGAAGTCACCATCATTAGTGCTCTCTTTGGTCAACATGAAACAGCATTCACAACCCAAGTTATTTCAGTAATAGGACACATTTCTGAGTGAAACATGATGTTTAAAAAAATATTCTAAGAACTTTTCGTCCATCCGGAATTGACCAAATAACGAAAAGATCCAGATATTTTTTTGGAAACATTAAAATCTCTTAGGCTCACCAAGGCTGCATTTATTTGATTAAAAATACAGTAAAAACAGTTATTACAACATAAAATAACTGGTTATTATTTTAATTAGGGCTGCAAAACGATTAGCTGCGATTAATCGATTTAAAATAAAAGTTTATGTTTATATACATATCTACATATATGTGTTTACTGTGTATATTTATTATATATATATATATATAAATAAACACATACATATATATTAAGGAAAACATGTTAAATTTATATGCAAAATATTTATATTTATAAATAATATAAATTATATACAAGTGTTTACATACAACACATACAAATAATTTTTAATATACATATATGTATGTGTATTTATATATACATAATAAATATACACAGTACACACACATATAGTATGCAAACAAAAACTGTGTATTAATTTCGAATCGATTAATCATGAATAATCGTTTTGAATCCCTAATTTTAATATATTTTAGAAACCATTCTAAAATGCTAATTTGGTGCTGCTTTCTTTTTTTTTTAGTAACAATGATGAAAACAGTTTTGCTGTTTAATACTTTTTGTGGAAACAGATTTATTTATTTGAGTTTTTTTTTTAATATATATAATTTTGTACATTTATTTTAATGGCATTTTGTTCAATTCAGTGTATATTTGCTGAATAATAAAGTATTATTTAAAAAAAATATTACTGACCACAAACTTTTAAATGGTAGTGTACATACAAATGAGGAAAACCTCAAAGTGATTCACCTTAAGCAGGAAATAACACGAATGATCATTCCTTCAGAGAGCGACTGTGAATGTAAATGTTGGAAAGATGATTTTGTGCCTCTCTGTAATAAAACAACACTCACATGCTGATCTCAGACTTCTGGAGTTGATGTGAATTTGTTAAGAGGGAGTGGAGGTAACGTGGCTGTTCCCTACTCAAGCATCAATGTTTGAACTTGAGCACTGATCAGTAGCCAATGAAAAGAGATGAAGGTGTATGTGGGCTGACTACTAATTAGTGGCTTATGTACACTAATTAATTGCCTAAATGTTTTGCAATGATTTGAGAAAGGCTGCACTACCTACAACAAAACCCTCAAAAAATTACTGAATAGTTATTTGGCTTTGGCAAAGTTATTACTTTTTGTTTAAAAATTAGGAAGACAAACATTTTATTTTTTGGAATAATGAGCACTTATTTTCATAAACAACTAAGGTTTAAGAAAGAATTTGAGGCAAATTTATTTACATTTTTCGAGTATACTCAGCTGGTTCACAAAAAGGTTAATGAGTTGAAGTAGTGTGTGTGTTAGTCCTGTCTAACTTTCACTCCCAGCTGAAGGTCTCTTCTCTCTTGATATGTCTTACTTTTCCATAAGAGAGACTAATGTAATATTATTCGCAATCAATAGCGTTTTGTGAAACCGCTCTGTTGCATTTATAGTAGTAAATGAAAGTTTCCATGATGTAATGTCCATTTCTCACCTGCGTGACCTTCTCTGTGACATTGTGTGTTCGATCTTTGACCTTTGGTGCGATGATGGTTTTCTCTGAGGAATGCGGAGATGATGCCCGCTTGTCATTGTTGGTCTCTGAGAAGTTGAGAGTGATGAGAGGGATCTTGTTGATGGTGCTGTACTTAGTGAGGTTTGAATCAGACGTGGAACCCAAAATGCTGGACTTGATCTGATTAAATGGACCTACAACAAATGCACACACAAATTATGAGCAGGGTACAACTCGCTCTCTCTCGCTATTAAAAAATCTAGCAGGAGTCACTTTAATAGCGACATCAACACTGATTATTTTAAGAATCTGCATTTCCAGACCAACATTATTAAAACCTGCACCACCAACAACAACAAGTCAACTGCAAACACAAGATACAAAGACAGTAGACGCACAGACGACAGAGACATGACAACGGTTAAAATCAAAGAAGTGAAGCTCTAGCCATACCCCCAGCCATCCAAGAGCGCGACACTAGCCAATGAGAAGAAAGCGAAAGAGAGGGGGAAGGGGAGCAAAGAATGATTTCACTTTTGAAAAGTTGAGAGGTCAAAGGTCAAGAGTATCTGCTATCATCTGATCCACACAGTCTTTAGATTTATGACAAAAATGCTATAAGAATCTAAACAATCCATTCTCCTACGGAATATGTTAACTTTAAACTGAGGGGTTGAAAACCCATGTAGGTTTAGAAAAAGAGATTTAGAGGAAGAAAAGAAAGACAGAAGAAGCTGCAAAAGCTCAAACTTAGTTGTTAAATATCGGCTCAAACAATACAGCAAGTGATTTCTGTCCCATGCACTTTCACGTCACGTAAGGCATTACGCATGCAAATCTCTCCTCTGTCCCTCTGGCACATTCACAGTTATTTTTCAGTATTTTTGTTAATTTGGTGTTTCGGAAGCATTCAGTGTAAGCCTCAGCATGCTTTACACAGGCAGGCAGGCAAGCATGTGCTGAGTAACAGCTCTGTTACCTTTAATACTACGCCCATTATCTGAGAAAGCAATAGATCACGGATGAACAGGGTGAAAGGAGAGAAAGACAGTGAAAGGCAGTCAAAAGCATCAGTGATAGGTGAGATCTACTAGGTTTTTAAACTGTGTGTGAGGGTATGTGAGAGTAGAAATAAAAATCCCCACAAGAATAGCAGAACCTAAAACTCATCTTGTGGTACCAAGAAGAAAAGAAGGTTCGTAAACACAATAAATAATTTAGGTGTGAAGGAAGTATAGGCATAAATAATGATATTGGGTGGATTTAGCAGTTGTGACTAAATTTAAACTTAAAATGATCCTAAATGTAAACTTTTTTCTTATAATACCAGATATATTATAATTAGGTAACATCTTTTAAAAAAACACTTTCTTAAATGTACAATTTCATATTTTATATAAGGTACAGACCATAGTTTTAATACTGTTAAATGTGAGATGGTTTGTTAGATATCTTGTTCCAAACATATTAAATAATTTGGTCAATAAATAACCTTGAGTTGTTGAACACATTCAATCAAAATGTTATGACAGTTTCCATGGAATCTATATTCCTTCAGATAAGATATGGAAATGTGTGCTTATTTAATAAGATGGTACTTTCCCTATTAAAAGTCACAATAAACAATACTTTACATAGCAAGCTTCATTCGGGTTAAAAGAAAGGGAAATCACTATTATAAAGTACTTAGTACTTGTACTGTACTTCATTAATAAACTTATTCTTTTGTATTTTGTACTTATACAAATATGTACACTACCAGTCAAAAGTTTTCAAACAGCAAGATTTTTACTGTTTTTTAAAAGAAGCCTCTTCTGCGCACCAAGCTTACATTTATTTGATTCAAAGTACAGCAAAGACAGTAAAATTTTTATATTTTTTACTATTTAAAATAACTGTTTTCTATTTGAATATATTTGGTAGTGTAATAGTACTACTTGTAGTACAGTACTACTAAATTTGCATTATATTTCTTTATATTCCTATGAAGATTCCTATCTTATCTTACAATTTACTTCATGTACAAGTTATAAAGTATACTGTTTTTCACTAATTATCATGATGGGACTCTATAATGTTTACTAAAAATACAGATCTTTGTCTGTTTTACTGAACTAACAAGTCACATCACGTTCTGTGTATATTAAAGCATTTTTATTTAACACATCCAATAAAAATCTAAATTTAATGTGTCATTTAATGTGACATGTAATTGGCAAAAACTATAGTCACTCGTCCTTGGAAAGACATCTCTCTATATTCACAACAACATTTTTTAATTATGTTACAGCTATTGCTGAAGAAGAATGTGACTGGAGTGCAAACATGGTCAGTCCATTAACAACTACATCTAAGTGCCAAACAACTATAAAACCAGCTGCAGCTGAAATTAATGCTCAGCAATTTCAGGTAACACATTTCAAGATATAGGTCGCGGTTTAACATCTGCTGTGTCCTGGAGCCTTACAAAGTCAAGGCATTGAGAAAATTACTCATTTTAATGAGAAAATCTGCCCTGTCTCTTGATTTCATCAGTCAGTTTCAAGGGCTAAGATTACTTTTGACTTTTAAATATTTAAATACAGTTAAATGTGGAAACCTTACATCCTCTCATGTATATTTTTTGCTAGATACTTTGACATAACTGAGTAAAAGTCTGGAAACTGCACCCATACTTAAAGCATAATTTTGACACTCTGGGAAACAGCCTACCCTATTCATATGTAGTGCCTTTAATATTTTTAAATTTCTAAATTAATAGTAAATATTTACCATCTTACAATAAGATCAACATATGTGAATTGGAAGTCCCCACAGAGATGAGTAAGCAGTGTTTTTAATTTCTGCTCCTTGAAGTTCATTTTACCAAATTAAGTCACTTTGAAGGAATAGTTCACACATAAATTAAAATGAGCTAAAACGTATTTCATCCTCAGGCCAACCAGTATGTAGATTGTTTCTTCTTCCGAACAGATTGAAGAAATTTAGCATTACATCACTTGCTTAAAATATATATGTCTTCTGCAGTTATTGGGTGCCGTTAGAATGAGAGGTCAAACTGCTGATAAAAACCTTACAATAATCCACACTTTCTGTGACACGAAAAGCTGTGAGTTTGTAATAAAAAAAATCTATAATTAAGACACTTTTAATTTCAAAAAGTCTTCTATCCGTAATAGTGATTTCTCCAGGGAAAATGTTGTCTACTCTGAATCAGGAGAGAAATATGCATAGATCGAGCAACATTTAAAAGTGAAAAAACAGTCCAAAACAGTTCTAAACATATATGTGGGTGGATTTTAATGTGAGAGGACAACAGGGAATTAACTTTTTCCACTGGAGGAAACATTATTATGGATTGTGGACTCATATTTTGGCCAAATGATGGGTTTTTTTTTTTTTTTACAAACACATAGCTTTTCACTACAGAAGACATTAGTTAATGGACTTGAGCTGTGTGGATTACTTGTGGATTATTGTGAATGGTTTAACAGCTGGTTGGACTCTCATTCTGATGGCACCCATTCACTGTAGAGGATCCATTGGTGAGCAAGTAATGTAATGCAAAATTTCTCCAAATCTGCTCCAACGAAGAATAAATCTGTATTTTGGATGACCAGAGGATGAGTACATTTTCAGCTAATTTTAAAAGCTTACGTGTATTTAGATGTGTTTGTATACCTTCACTAGCATGGCGATCACGGTACGTCCTTTGTGTATGCGCGCTGAGTCCTTCTAAATCTTGTGTAGATGACACTCTCCTAAACGTGCACATACTGGCCCGTGATGCTCTCCTGGATGCAGTCGGCACAGGCTCCTGGGGGTCCACCCGTTCCCAAGGGCCCCGTGGAGACGAGTGATCCTGTGGCCCTGAGATCGGTGAGCATGAGCCCAGATAATTCTGGCCAATCAAAGCCCAAGTGTCGTTTCCGTAGGAGGGGCTACAGCTCTCGCCGGTGGGTGGGTGGAGTTCACGTGGAGAGAGGGAAAGAGAGACAGATGACGAGCAAGAAGAGCGTTTCTCATTCTGATCGGCCGAATGGATGGTCACCTCATCCGGGTCTTCCTGGGGGAGGGATTGCTTACTCACTCCCAGCATGCTCAGTGGTGCAGGCAGACGAAAACGAAAGAAACGTCCTTTTTCTACAAAAAAAGGGATAGAGTAGGGTTCAAAAGAGGTAACAAGAAAAAGGCATGTTTTTTTTTTTGTATACTGTATAAAATGGTAAAGTTAACAGCCATACATGTCCTCCTACAGGGTCTGAAATTAAAAATGCCACCAAAATGAACAAAAATGTCCTCCAAATTCAAGATAATGGAGAATAATTAAACTAAATGCATTATTACTGTAATGATTGTCAATTGCAGCATTAGATTCAGATCTGCTCATGCTGCATCAAAGAATTCTTTTTACACATACACTGACCAAAATTATAAATGCAACACTTTTGTTTTTGCCCCCATTTTTCATGATCTGAACTCAAAGATATAAGACTTCTTCTATGTACACAAAAGGCCTATTTCTCTCAAATATTGTTCACAAATCTTTCTAAGTCTGTGTTAGTGAGCACTTCTCCTTTGCCGAGATAATCCATCCACCTCACAGGTGAGGCATATCCGGATGCTGATTAGACAGCATGATTATTGCACAGGTGTGCCCTAGGCTGGCCACAATAAAATGCCACTCTAAAATGTACAGTTTTATCACACCCGAAAACCAGTAAGTATCTGGTGTGACCACCATTTGCTTCACGCAGTGAAACACATCTCCTTCACATAGAGTTGATCAGGTTGTTCATTGTGGCCTGTGGAATGTTGGTCCACTCCTCTTCAATGGCTGTGCAAAGTTGCTGGATATTGGCAGGAACTGGAACACGCTGTCGTATATGCCAATCCATAGCATCCCAAACATGCTCAATAGGTGACATGTCCACAGGTGACACCATGGGCCACTCGATCCACAGCGTTGACATCAGCAAACCGCTCACCCACACAACGCCATACACACTGTCTGCCATCTGCCCTGTACAGTGAAAACCAGGATTCATCCGTAAAGAGAACACCTCTCCAAAGTGCCAGATGCCATCGAATGTGAGCATTTGCCCACTCAAGTCGGTTACGACGACGAACTGCAGTCAGGTGGAGACCCCAATGAGGACGACGAGCATGAAGATGAGCTTCCCTGAGATGGTTTCTGACAGTTTGTGCAGAAATTCTTTGGTTGTGCAAACCGATTGTTGCAGCAGCTGTCCAGGTGGCTGGTCTTGGACAATCTTGGAGTTGGAGATGCTGAATGTGGAGGTCCCGGGCTGGTATGGTTACATGTGGTCTGTGGTTGTGAGGCTGGTTGGATGTACTGCCAAATTCTCTGAAACGCCTTTGGAGACACTTATGGTAGAGAAATTCACTGCCCATTCAATTCACACGCAACAGCTCTGGTGGACATTCCTGCAGTCAGCATGCCAATTGCATGCTCCCTCAAAACTTGCGACATCTGTGGCATTGTGCTGTGTGATAAAACTGT
>JAHKKF010517951.1:0-10818 GCA_019740295.1 Labeo calbasu
TGTTATTAAAAGGTTTAGGTTGACTGTTGCTTAACTGCTTTAAATTATAAATTATAAATAGCTGAATCCGATTTCATAAAAACAAAAAAAAACTACTTTGACTATAAACAGAAAATACTTCTTAATTGCAGTGTGCTGAAGTAGCTTGTAGCCTTTTTTCATATTGCAAATATGTTATAGAGTCATAGAATGATCAAAATATAAATTTTAGACTCAATTCATAAGATAGACAATAGGAATAAGGATGTGGGCCAAGAACGACAGCAGATTTTGCGACCAGCAGTAGCAGGTTCAAAAGGCATTGTGTGATTCTTTGGCAGCTTGGCTAATTAGCATTAGCATTGCATCACAATGGAAGGACAAACTTTTGTTGTCAGCACTGAATGCTTTTCCCTATTGATCTTTTAGGAGTTTCATGCGATATTGCTAAGATTTTTCTTGAAACTACATATGAAGATGCTAAAGTAGGGCTTGTGACATAAAGTTTACATCAAATGAGATCCTATGACTAAAAAGAACTAAACTCTTTCTCTGTCATTCACAAAACATATCAACGAAAACACTGTAGTCATCAAACTCCATCCCAGCCACGTTTAACTGCCTCCTGATACAGTCGACGATCTGGGAAGGTCCAGTCTGCCTCTGGTCACACAGCAGCTGCCCGGGACTGGGGCAATTTGCCCATTTTAGCTCCCCGCGAGTTTGTGCCTGTCAGTGGGTTAGTTTTGTTCCCCAGGCCAATTAGCGAGCCCTACCTTAGCCTGCAGCTAAAAGGCTACTAATGGGAGGATGTAGGGCACTGGGGGAATTCACCTGAGAGGTGTGGAGAGATCCCCACTGAGCTTTAATTTGAGAGGAAAGGGGAGGTGGGGATAGGGTGGACGGGGGGGGAGATGGAGGACCTTAGAAGTTTTTGCACTGGGCTTCATTGTTACCGCTGGTCGTTTGATCTTAAAATAATTTACTTAATAATCTCACAGCGGGAGCAATAGGTGCTGCTCGATTAGGCTGCCAGGTCTGCGAGAGAGCGTTTAAAGGGGGAGCAGGGGAGAAATACACAGGGAACAGGGGGATTAAACAGTTTGGGCTGGTTCCTATGGGAACAAAAATCCCAACATCATGGCTTTTAGAGAGTGTTCAGTGTTTCAGGCCCCAAAATACATTAAGAGTAACATACTTCAGGGGTTATAAAAGAAAACCTTTTTCAACTGAAAAATATTTGCTACAATATTTTCTCTGTTTTTCTGCAGTAAATATAACAAAATGTTTGCTTTTTTAAATAACATAAACTGGAAGATACATACATGTATTAATATGTATTAAATGCACTGATACACATATTTTTTAAACCACAATTACTTTTGTGATTCCAGTGAAGTCAAGATTCTGACTCTTCTAGCTACCGAAAGGAGAAAAATAGTATTTGTTTACATATTTTTAGCCATTTTTAGGCATTTTAATATATTTATATATTAAAAATGTTGATTGAAATATTTCCCCGTGTCCCCCTGAAAGTTTGCTGAGGCCCCCCAGTGGGCCCCAGACTCCTTCTTGAGAAAATGTTTAGCTAATTTATTTTATTTTATAATATATATATTTATTAAAATGTTTTTGTTTAAAATGTATTTTATTTGTAACCAAATATTTTAACACACTCAAATAAAAATATGATTTAATATACAATTATGAATTTTAATAATTAATTATAACACATTAATATAATAAATTAATAAGAAAAAAACAACCTCAGAAAGTATCATGTTTTCCTCACCCAAACTGACCAGATGAAATATCAGTACTATGGTGCTTTGTTTATACATGTAAATATGTTTGATATATTTTTTATGATTTTATATGATCGTTAATAAAATATTGTAAAGATTGATAAACATATTTATTATATTATATTAAACATATAATTTTATATATTTTATTTTTAACCAAATATAATACAGCACATGATTGAATAAATACATAAATAAATAACACAAAAAAGTATCATGTTTTCCAAACCTACCCAATGAAATATGGTGCTTTGTTTATAAATGTAAATATGATTTTATCATTTAAATATTGGAAAATATATTTTTATATAATTATATTAACAAAATGTTGTAAAGATTGATAAACATATTTATTATGATATGTAAAAAAAAGTATAATTATAATAAAAAAAGTATCATGTTTTCCTCACCCAAACTGACCGAAATGAGGAATATCAGTACTATGGTGCTTTGTTTATACATGTAATTATGATCTTATTATGAAAATAATTCAAAATATATTTTATATTATTATATTAACAAAAACGTACAGATTGATAAATATATTTATATATTACATTATATAATAACATATAATTTTAAATATTTTAGTTTTAACCAAATATACAATTAACAAACAAATCAATGAGAAAATAAATAAATAAATAAATAACAAAAAAATGTCATGATTTCCTCACCCAATCTGACCCAACGAAATAACATAATATAAATGTAAGTTTAATCTTATCATGAAAATATTTTAAAATAAATGTACAAAGATTGATAAATATATTTATTATATTATATTAAACACATAATTGTATAGATTTTATTTTAAACCAAATATAATACAACAAGTTAATGAGGAATAAGTAAATAAATAAATAACAAAAACTGTTTTCCTCACCCAAATTGACCCAATGAAATATCTGTACTACGGTGCTTCGGTAATAGTCTGCGGCGTCTGTCCTGCAAACACAGGGTAATCGCGGTAATGATGGGGCCCTATAAGCAAACTCCTGCCCCATCATTTACTTCAACCCAAATCTTAACCACAGGCCTCTTTTCATCATTAGTTTTTATGAAACTAGATGAACTGCAATTATATTTAATGGGAAAAGTTAAAAACTCATTTTAATTTCATAGAGGAAATTGAATGAAATGCAGGTTATTGATTTGACTCATGCTCGCAGTGTCTTGCGGTTTTAGTTTCATGTCAGCTTATATAGCAGCTGTTTGAAAAAAAAACAAAACACGTTGTCTTTTCTTTAGGTTAGCTTAACCGTTACAAATATGTAGAAATGCACATTTTTGAGTATTCATCCGAATGGGAGATTTTTTTGTAATTGTTACAAACAATATAAGGCTGCACAATTACATACATATCCATGATGAATATGCATAACAAAGACCAGCTGTGTGTATTGCATTAGAATACAGAAAAATGCAAATGCGTCTCAATTCAGTGGCTCCAAAAGGGAGAGAAGACCCGTAAAGAGACGGTGACCTTAGGCAGTTTGGTCACCAAGGCCAACTAGGAGAAAAAGTCCAAGGTTGCTGAGGTCATTAGCCTAGAAAGGCTGTTTCCCATAATTGGCATAAATGCCTTCAATCAAGTGCACGAAGTAGAGAGCTGACCTCTGTCCCTTATGATAGGCACGGGATGGGGGGCTGGAGCAGTAATGCGCCCATTACATGCTACTGAAGTCCAGGTGAATTGGTGTTGCCATTTACTGCACACCCCCTGGCATACAGACAGAAATAGAGGGAAAAAAGAGGGAGGATTGAGGGGAGGGAAAGGGGAAGACAAGCTCTGATATCACTGTTACTAAATCAGAGCGAGGGNAGGCACGGGATGGGGGGCTGGAGCAGTAATGCGCCCATTACATGCTACTGAAGTCCAGGTGAATTGGTGTTGCCATTTACTGCACACCCCCTGGCATAGAGACAGAAATAGAGGGAAAAAAGAGGGAGGATTGAGGGGAGGGAAAGGGGAAGACAAGCTCTGATATCACTGTTACTAAATCAGAGCGAGGGGCTGTGAATGCAAATCACACTGTTTGGATCACATCATGACAGTGTGGTGAAAACATTGATTTGGGAGGCTTTCAGTCGTGTGAAACGTAAAACTCTAAACTATGCAGGCGGCAGCTATCTGTCTATCTATCTATCTATCTATCTATCTATCTATCTATCTATCTATCTATCTATCTATATATCTATCTGTCTATCTCAGTAGTGTTCTGAAATGAGGAAACAATGTTGTTGTTTTTTTAATCAAATGCAAATTGAAACAATGTAATCAATATTCTGTTTATTAAAGTCAAGTACGAATCTCATCAAGTTAGTGTTTTTTAAAACATTAATTTATTCCATAATAATATCTCAAGACAGTAACAATTTCAATAATTTATTTTATTTGTGAAGTTATGTTAACTATTTTTTAATATTTCGGATCATCAGTCATCAAAGCTCGGTAAATATTGGTCACAGACACTGAGATTTACTTTAAGTTTCCCCAAGCTGATTACTCACTAAAAACTCCCACAAATCACAGATGTTCCCGCAGATGTTTTCGTGCCATTTTAAGTCTTATTTTGATGCAACAAAGTGGTTGTATCTAAGATCTAATCTTACTTTTTATTAGTCTTGCCATTAACGGCATTATGTTGTTCAATCAGACTCATTTGTGAACGCACACGATCACAAGAGGCAGAATTTATCACATGAACCAATCACAGCCAAACATAACCATTAACATCCAATCATATCGCAGTGAAGGCATTGCCTCCAAACTCACAGCATGTTTTAGGGGGTCTGTTAAAACTCAATGGGGTCAGGGGAGGCAAGAGAGACGTGGACTCCCACTGTAACTTTACCTGCTGGTGTCGCTGATGGACAGTGACACTATGATTTTTTTTCTCATCCAATAATTTGAGGAGACATTGCCTCCCTTGCCTCCTCGGAGGAAACACCCTGATACAGCGCGTGTGTGTGATCCTGGATCTCAAAACCAGTCATAAGGGTATTTTCAAAATTGGCTTTCCATTGATGTATGGTTTGTTAGGATAGGACAATATTTGGCTGAGATAAAGCTATTTAAAATCAGGAATCTGAGGGTGCAAAAAAATCAAAATATTGAGAAAATTGCCTTTAAAGTTCTTCAAATAATGTATATGACTAATCAAAAATTAAGTTTTCATACATGTACAGTAGGAATTTTACAAAATATCTTCATGGAACATGATCTTTACTTAATTTCCTAATGATTTTTGCCATAAAAGAAAAATCAATCATTTTGACCCGTACAATGTATTTTTGGCTATTGCTACAAATAAACCCCAGCGACTTAAGACTGGTTTTGTGGTCCAGGGTCACATATATAGCTAGTGCTGTGCAAGGAAAGCCATTATCTGTTTTTGTATCCCAAAAATTGTGGTGCATAGAAATGGTGTCAAGACATCGACCATTTACAGTTTCCCGTTTTCTATTTAGCAAATATGCTTTGTATAATTCAGAAAATTACTTATTTTTATTACAACCTTTATGTGAAATAAAGATAAACTATGCTTTGATCAATCTCAGTGACTCGACTCTTTTGAACCAGTTCATCAAAAAGATTCATTCAAATTTATTTGCATCCTTATGCCAGTAGGTGGTGACAAGTGAAGTTCTGGATAATTTACTCAGCCGGTTTGGGTCAAAAACAGTTATATCCAAAACAAGTCTTCCTATCCTTTAATATGATTTATTAAGAGACTACTAAGAGAAACGTTTCCAGCTACAAAAATTAGGTTCTAAGGGTAGATTTCAGGAACAAAAATGTAATAAAACTTTAAAACTGGTCCAAAAATACATTTGTAACATCTCAAAATCCTCAAACAGCTGTCAGTATCAAACAAAAATATTATATTTATATCACTGTTTGTACTACATTGGCACAATCATCAGAGATGAACCAGTGAGAAATGATTTGTGTAAATGCATTGGCAAATTATTATTTTTTTTATCTCATATATATATATATATAACCTTTAGGGGCTCCATAGAGCACTAGTAATCCAGATTTGGTCATCTGAAAAAGTGTGTATCTGGATTTTATTAAAGTAAAATGGATTACCTGATCCTGGATAGCAAAACATGGGATTTCCAAATCCATTCTGATCCAGATTAAGCTTTTTGAACAACTGGCACTAGATGAACACCCATCTAAAACATTTGAAAAAACAAGAGTACGAATAGTTTTTGTGCTAATGTTTGTAGGGACCACATAACTTTGAATGAACATTCTATTAACGTTACTGAAAGAACATTTGTTCATAACTTTAAGAGAACTTTTGCTGGAACGTTAATCAAAGTTCTAAGAACGTTCATTGTTAGCTGGGTTGTCATATATATCTCATTTTGAAAGTTTAAAATATAAACACTGACATTTCAAAAAGTAAAAAAAAGGAAAAGAATAAATAAAATGATGGTTTACTCTACTCTTAGGCTAGCAATTAGGCTTTCTGAGACACACACAATAAAAGAACATTCAATATTGCCATTTGATTTGAACCTGAAATTACAGCGTAAGCATTTTCATACACAAGGTTAGTAATATTAATAATATTGGCTTCACAGACGCACCATGTACTGTAATTTTAAACAACAACAACAAAGAAAACACTTTGTGCTTGTTAGTTATCTGGTCAAATTAATAGGTCAATTGGTTTTATTTTTTGGCAATTTCATTGTTTGTTTTAAAGTCATTATTTGTGTCTTTCCGAGTAAGGTGTTAGATTTACTTTTAATATGGTATAACCCTATGATATGTATATAACATATGTATGAATTCAAATAATATGCTCTATAAATATCTAGAATAATAGCATTGTTCTATGCATCTATGAGAAAACATTCTACTTATTGTCTGCCTGTGGCAATACAAACATAACCTGTTTTTTTTTAAGGTAGGGAGGAGATTTACAGATTAGTTTATGTTAAGATGAGATTTATGTATTTTCATGTAGAGACAAAACTTCTTTAGAATGTAGTCATAGATGCCAAAGTGTTTCATTCACAAGCCTGCTGGCAAATCTTACAGAACTACGTGGCTACGGCTATAAAAACACAATGACATCTTCACTCCACAATCCACAGGCAGAACTTTAAGATGCTCCTGGCAAAGTCTGGCTTTACACTCACAAAAGATGTGCACTTGAGTCTTTAGTTCCCGTAAAGTGGACACCATTGCGGGAAGCGCATACTGAAGAGGAAAGCAAACAGTCAACAGCATTAAATTACCATTCAGATGAACTCATACATGTGGAACACTAAGGCTTGGTTTGTCAAATATTACTCTGTTGACATTCTGTAAAAAAAAAAAAAGAAAAAACAAACAGTCTTGTTAAGCACTTGATGATTGAGATGATTGGAAACCTGTTATTGTACTAGAGAATTTAAGAGTAAAAATGAATCATAACAATGATTCACATCACGCATCAGAAAAACATGTCCAAGCCAGAAGGGTTATCTGAGTACATGTTTTTCATTCAACAAACACTTAGAGTAAGCTTTCCTTTAGAAACACTCTTTATAAACCAGGAAAATAATTTTAGATTTTAGCTGTGGTTGGATAGCAGAGTCTACTTTGCAGTCTTGGATGAATTTTTTAAACATTTATTGACCCGTCCTCTTCGGGCAGTAAAGCCAGAGTGCAGAATGTGTGTCGGGATCACGGGGTGTGCATATTAAAACTTTTATACTGGCCTCAGAAGCACCTGTGATCTCTCTGTACTAAGTGCCGGGCTGCAAGGTCGTAAATCACGCGCTGTGAGGGGAATATCTCATCGGCTGCCAGCGTTAGGCCGCCTGCGCTGGGATTAAGGAATCAAAAGGCCACGTATAGACTAATGCCACACAGGCCCCTGAGAAATCTGAGACAAAACGGTTCAACGCCACAGACCCTGCACCCCACACTCCGTCATCCCAAAGGGGCAAGCTGGCAGTGGGGTCTATAGGGCATCTGCATACATAAAAAAACTAATTAGGAATAAATAAATAAATAAATAATTGTTACCTTTCAAAAATGTCCATCCTGCAAATAATTGTTTAGAAACCTCTTATTACACCATATTATCATCAAGTGTTGAATTAAAAAAAGCCACATTTGTTCATGCAAAAACTGAGGTGCATAATCTCAGATCAGTGAGGCCAATAATAATTTAGTTCCAAAAAGAAATGCAAAATCTTGTAAGAAAACAAGTTAATAAAAAAGACTGAATCCAATATTTGATTATATAGCATAATAAGAAATTTAAAATCAATTATTTGTAGGATGGTCATTTTTGATAGGAAACACAAGTGTAAAATGGTGGGGAAATGCCCTAAAAGTGTGTGTATGTGTGTTTTTGTGTGTGTGTGTATATATACTTTTTTCCTCATTTTAAGTTGATATATATATGCATGTACTCTGTATAAGTTATCTATGTTTAGTGTGTAGTAGGAATAATAATAATAATATATAATACAAATTATATTCACATTCATAAATTCATATAAGTAATATTTAATCATTCGATTAAAAACAATCACGTACAATGTCAGAATGAGTTGAAAGGTTGCATAGTACTTCATATTACATGTGTAATAATGCACTTGGTTTATGAGGAACGGTATCCTGTTTTAATCTTCTTTAAGGTCAATAGGGTGGAACCAGTCTTTTAGAGGGTTTATTAAAAAGGATAAAGCTTCCCACTAGACACATGCGGCCAATGTTTCCCTGTGGGAATGCTCAAAATCCTTGTATCTGTCTCTTCATCTATTCTCCACGCATACAAATACTAATATTTGCCCTGTGGAATTAATAAAGACATTATGGTTTATGCTAGCATGTGCTATGTTAACAGCATGCTCCGGCATTTTTATTCCTTAATGACGTTTTAAAACTCATGTAATTTCTTTCCAGCCTCAAGGAAATAGAAATTATCAAACAGTATAGACTACAGAACAGCAGTTCCTTAGTAAAGGAAGGAATACGTTGGAACTCGCCGTCCAAAGAAATGAAAAAAGGCGTTTATTACCTTCCAAGTGGAGCACTTCAGTCTGTCATATCTTAAGTGAGGAACACTTAAAACAAGCAAAGCAAGATAAGCGGAGGTTGTTGAATGGTTACTTCCTCTCGACCCCTGGGAGGACGTATCCATCAACAGATGCCCTCGGGTGGAGGATAACAAATTTGTTCCTTTATGAAGCTTGCATAACACCGCAGGGGCACTCATAGGAAGGCCGCATGTGGCCGGATATCGCATTCTGTTCAGTTCGAACGACATTCCCATGGTTTCCAACAAGAGTGTTAACGCCAGGAGCGAGTGACTTCGATTGGAAGTATGTGACGTGCTTCGGCACGAAGTTTCAAAACACTTGCTACAAACTCTGACTGTGTCTCAAATCATTGGAAATCGCTCACTAGTCCATTGCATACGGAATATTACTCCATATGGCAACGAATGAGCAAAAATTATTGAGTGCATAATAATATGAACTGATATTTTAATTATTCATTTTAATGACTCAGTATAGCCTATTTTTAAAATAAAACACACCAGAATAAAACCTGTTAAAAATTATTTGTTGGCACTGGAAAACTATTAATTGATTTATTCATTTATATTCATTTATATTATGTATATTTACAAAACAAGGTTAATAAATATTAGTATTTAAGTTATGCAATCTTTTTGACACTATAAGAGACGCGGAAGTGCCGCAGGCTATATTGACTTTTTATATTGACTCTACATGCTTAAATATGTACCTTAGATTTAGTAAACTATCAATTATGTGGGAAACAGTTCCCAAAGGAGGGCAGAATTGTAAGGACCCTACAGTGCTCATCAAGCAGTGTGATCAGGCACAGCACGTCTGGTTTGTCGGCAGCAGCCAGCGCTTATTAGTGTGTTTCAATAGTGCAGGCCCCTAGAGGGCATTATTGGTGCACTCACGTGAAAGTCAGCAGAGACCTTCTGAAGAATTCATGTTAACACACCTCACAGTTACACAACTTGTGAACTCTTCAGTTGTGCAACAGTGGAAGCGTGTGGATGAGACATACAGTGGCCTAATTATTCAAGATTTTAACAACATCAAATGTGCATCTAATCCTTAGTTGTACAGTTTTATTTATGTCTAATGATTTTTTAATGCTAGTCTTTCAATTCTTGACAATATCAGTTAGAATTTTTAAGAATGTTACATTTCAAAATCTTACAATAAACGTGCATCCTTAGTTGGGACATTCTGGTTGTGCAGTACAGCCCACATCTTAATGTGCTGGATGAAATTAGAAAAACAAACTATAAAGATGTAAATCATATTAGTTCATTTTCTTCACAATAGCAATGAACTTGAAATATATTCACTGCTTTAGTGGTTTGAGATACAGTAGATGTTGGCATTCTTTCCATGTCATTAAGAACTTAATGAAAAACTCAATATTTAAGAAATATTGTCAATATCTAAGAAATATTACAGACATCTCTTAATTCTGTGATGTGTCTGTGTGTGTGTGTGTGTGTGTGTTTTCATATTTTTCTTAGGGGAAATTACAGCACAAACATTACTAAGTGTTAGCAGTGGATTTTGTGATGTGATGTTTGGTAGGTTTGTCTCTTACGCCGATCTGTTAAAAATATATATGAAAAGACCAAAATTTCAAAGGACGGTTAAAAAAAAAAAAAAGAATTCTCATTTCCTCACTCCCTTTCTCCTGCTGGATAACAAACGTTTTATTTATTTATTTATGTATTTATTTATTCATTCACTCATTTATTTATTTAAATAAATAAATTTAAATAATAAAATTAACTAATCGCAGAAATCACTCTAATATTCTAATTTGCTGCTCAAATTTATTATTATTATTATTATGTTGAAAGCAGCTTTTTTTCAGGTTTCTTTGATGAACAGAAATTTCAGAACAGCATTTATCATTATAAATGTCTTTATCATCACTTTTGATCAATTTAAAGCATCCCTGCTAAATAAAAGTATTAATTTCTATAATTAAAAAAAA
>JAHKKF010517953.1:1495-14807 GCA_019740295.1 Labeo calbasu
AATTTTCTTAAGGAAAAAAGCATGTGAAAATGCCACGTTTAATAACTTGTTTTTACTCCAAACTCAATTCATGACGTCAGTTGAGTGTTTTAAATAAATCTTTCTGTGAAATGATGTGTTTTTTTTGCACAGAATAAGACACGCATAGTATTCGTAGTAGTCAAGTTTATTAGTGTAGCGCTCTTCATGATATAAATTATTGCAAAGCAGCTTTACAGAAAATTTAAGTTTCTACAATACATGTAGTAGTATATATATCAGGTACAGTACATATCAAATTTCTCAAGAAAAAAAACAGCTTTTGCTTAATCATGATTGTGATTTCATTTTGATTTATCATGCAGCCCTAAATACAAAGAAATCTATTTTTTCTAACCTAGCCCTAATATTAAATAATTAAAAAAAAAATAAATTAAACAAGTTAATTTAGATGTTACCTATTTTAAGTATACTATACATTATAATGTATAATGTTGTGGTGGCTAATTGTAGCATTTAAAAGGTTCCAATTTCAGTGTTTATTTATTATATTTTATATTATTATTTATTTATTTTTAGAATGTAATATAAAATGTTAGAATCAGCTATTTAAAGTGGTCATCGGATGCAAAATTCACTTTTAAATGTTGTTTTAACATAAATGTGTGTTGGCAGTGTGTGTACATAACCACCCTATAATAATAAATATCCACCCAGTGCTTTTTTAAATCCCTAATAATAATAACCCCTTTCTCAGATCAGGCTGTTCTGAGATTCCTGGCAAGATGACATAGTTCTGCACAGGCCCCTCCCAAGACTATTGATTGACACAGACGTTTTAGCACAGATCAGAGATTTTCTTACTATTGGGAGATGAGAGTCTGTATTACTTACTATTGGAAAAAAAAGCGTAATGGTCAACCTGGATCACGTGCGTCTTGATAACCAATCATATTACAGCCTTGACGTCATTGAATTTCAGTTCAGAGTTGTGTGGCACTCAATCGCCATTTACGGATACCATTGGAATGAAAGGGAAATGTCATAAGCTGAATCCCACCTGTCGCAAAAAATTCAGTGACTTATTTTATAAAACAGCGTGTTTTTTTTTTGGTGTAAACTCTAAAAATAGTCCAAAAGTATTGTTTAGTGTAAAACATGTTGATTCATTAAATGATAAGTTGTTTCCTCTAAAAAGCAGTTTATTCAGCGTAGTGAAGCCTCTCCTCCGTCGACATCCAAACAGAGAAAATGGCCTCTGGTCTCTTTTCCCAAACCAGAAGCATTAGCTTTAGCTAACACTTTCTTTAGCGAAAGGTTGCAGGCTTGCCTTTTGACTTTGCACAGACTCACCCTGAGTGAGCTGTGAACAGTCCGCTGTTGCTTCGACGCTGGAGCAGGAGGAGACAAGAATGTCTCCTAAGCGACTGAGGTGTATTGTTGTTGTATGTAGTAATGAACGTAGCAGTCATCATTTACTCCTGACATCTGAGCCGCTGAAGACGCAGAGGATTACTTTTGTTTATGAAGGAAATGTGCCCCTCCCCAATCTGCTTAAATGCATTCCTGCAAATGATTTGTGATCCAGCTTCATCTACAGAAGAAATTTTTTTTTTTTTATTAATCTTTGCAAATCGCCTTTACTAATCATGTGCCAGTCTTGCAGCTAAATGCAGCTGAAGTTTACAGAATGGCTCATCACCCCACAGAAGTGGGGGGTGAACAGAGCTCATTTACATTTAAAGGGACATGCAGCGAAACGGATCACCGTAAACAGAGCTGTTTTTGACAAGGTAAAAAGGGTGTTGTTTTACACTACCACTGAGAAATTTTAACCAAAATATGTTAAAGACTTTTCATTTAGACCCTAACGAATCATATCAACTTGTGGAAAATGGGCATCTGATGACCTCTTTAATGTTTATCAGCTTTAACATGAAAATAATTACTGCCTTTTTGTAATAGCCTTAAACTGTTGTTGGCACGGATCTTTCACAATATACAAGTTGGCCAGATAGTGTAAAAATGTCAAAGCATGATAAAGATTGTTACAAAGCAGCGCAGAATATATTATTTTGGAATAATTTGCTATTTTACTCATCAACAGTCTATAAATAGTCTGCCTCCTATACTGTCTTTATGTGATGCCATAATGCAAATGCATATTCAATAGCTGCCACATGGTGGATAAGATTTAACACATGGTCGTGACTTCAACCTTTAGCAGTGTTTCCAAGAGCATCTCTACCCTGTGAATATGACTGAAATGTCCCTTTTTGGCAGTGTTAGCGTGAGACTGAACAGTGAGGAGGATCTGAACTCGCAGGTGTTGTCACCTCAGGGAACAGACGGCCATGACAAAGACATCTGACAGGATACACGTCTCACCTATTGTCAGGTGTCTGTTACACTGAGTCTGACGATGATGACGGCTCCCTACAAGACTTCTACCAAAACTGATGAGGGGGATTTGTTTGCTTTTTGTTATCACAAGCTTTGCATTTGTAAAACATAACACCGGAGTTAAGCGGTTTTTAGCTTTTCTTCATTTGCACGCAAACTACAGTAGTCAGCATTTGAAGTGGATCAAAAAAGTTCATCAAAGTTGTCTTAAGACAAGAACGGGTACTGTTTTGGTTTTAGGACAACTTTGATGAAAGGTTTTGATCCACTTCAAATGTTGACTACTGTATATCAGTTGTATATCCACCTTCTTCTGCATGTTAGAGCGGGTGCCGCCATTTGTAAATGTAATGGGTCTGGCTTCTGGTTTCAGCCGCGTCTACCTATTTTTAGCTGTACAAAAAGCTCTTTTTGCTGCTTGAAATTGCAAATTGGTGTCTTACTATATTATTTTAATGTATTATCTTAATTATGAGCACACAGGTTTGTAGTTCAGACAGTTTTACCGTGCATGTTTTACTGCATGTTGTTATATATCTCATGAATCCTTTCATAAACAAAGTGTAGAGAGAGTGAAAATAAGGGATTCGTTGTGCAGTGTAGAGAGCTTTGTGAGATCGAGATGAACTAAGATGAGTGACGGCTTTTAGTGATTTTTAAGAGAGTTTGTAAATGAGATATTGATTTAATGCAACAGTTAAATAAACAAGAAGTCAATATTAAGTAACTTACGTTGTCTGAATATAAAACTATTGCCTGATTTTGCTCTAGTTCGTTGTCAAAAATAGTCTGAAAGTCACAACCGAGCCGCTAAGCATCTCCATTTAAACACAGCATGTTTAGTTTATGAATAAAGGTGGATTTTAAATGAATCTAGTGAGTCAATGATTCAATTTCTCATTCATAAAGAGAGTCACTTGCTTTATTCCTGAATGAATCAGCCATTTGAACTAATCAAATGAATGAATGATTCCGTAATTAAATCAGTGATTTGCCGCCACCTACTGGCAGTTTCATTTTTAAAATATCTTTTCAGTTGTTTAAATCATTTAAAATTTCTGTATTCAAAATGTTATTCTTAAAACATTAATCTCAACATGAGTTTATGATTTTGATTGCACTCATGCCACCTCTGAGCCTCATTAAAAATGAAAATACACCTACAAGCCACTTTTGTGTTCTTCTAGTTCAAATTCATTTTAATACTGATTTCATTTGATTGGTAACTTATTCTTATTGTACTTGTTCTTATTCTGTTGTTTTAATTAGAAATTTTAAAAAGCTTAAAAATATTATTTTTTTTTTAAATGACATAAAAGATGACATACTTTTAATAAAGTAGGAAAAATGCCATTATAAAGATAAAAACAAACTTCCCCTGTAAATCATTTCAGTCAAATATCACCTCGTAATGGAAAGGCAAATTTTTTGATCAGATTTTTTGATTATTGATCAGAAGGTGCTTCTGAAACTTTGACTGTGCTCCTGATTTTTTAAAGTTAGGAGCACAAGTGCTCCTAAAGAGAAAAGTAAGCGTAGAGTCCTGAAATATCGCAGACACTTAAATAACATTTTTGTGCAAGTACTTTCACTGTATTTTACAGCTGTCACGCTTTCTTTCAACATTAGCTACATCTGATAAAGTGCCGGTCAGTCTGGCACAACGTTTCTCTATTATGGGATTTATTCACAGCTGTTCCCCCCCCTCCGATGGGTTTTACCTCCGCCGTCGTTCACTGTTAGTGCAAGTGCGCTGCTGCTAATCACAGCCGTGTCCTCATCTGCCAAACAGCCACATTGCTAAGAAGCTCAACAGTGAAGCTCCTGCCAATTTTAGTGCCACTCTTGGTGGCAGCAGCAACACCTGTGTCATCTGAGACTTCTGACCCGCGGTCTGTTTTCCCTTTCTGTCTCCCCTCCCTTCTCTCACTCGCTCGCTCTATTGTTTGTCTTTTCTGCTGCACAGCACAACCTGAGTCACACACAACAAAACGTCTTTTTTTGTGGTTTTGGAAGCAGAAAGAGAATGAGAGATAGTGGAGCGAATGAGCGCCAGACCTGGGAAGTTTTTCTTTCTCTCAGGTGACTGGAATGCCATCAAGGACACGACTTGCAGGGAAGCCCGTGCAGGTGTTGTTTGTTGAGTTCTCAGCGAGGGCCTCTGGTTTAGGTGTCAAAAGACGACCTGGCTAACCAGTTTCAACTGTGTACGTTGTGTCTCATCGTCTGACAGGCTGCAACCGATTTGGGACTCAACTGCAAAGCAGCTCATCTGCCAGTAATTCTCAGTGCACATTATCCAAAGTCTGATTGTTTTTTTCTTATTTCTGTTGTTAAATAAACGAACGAAAAGCATTCTTCTAGTCTGCCAGAACTGGCAGAAAAAAACACGTTTAGCAAAGTGCAAACTGTATGTTAGTAGGGTCATATAATTTCTGCCATGCAGAAAACGCTGACAGAATCATGGAATCCAGTCAAAATTTACTGTATAATGCAGAATGTCACGGAATTTGCTAAATTTCGGGTGAACAAATCAAAAGTAGGTCAGTACACTTAAATCAAAATGCAATATGGACTAGTGTCTGTGAATATTAAGCTGCAAAAAGACTATTTAAATACGAATCCTGCATGTTCTGCGTGTCTCTGTGTGAATGAATGGCGCAGATGTGCGGTTTCGTTTACTGTACACATACTGAAACGCCCGTGATGCTCATGGTGTTTTCAGCTTCTGCTACCTCAATATATTTCTATATATTTTCCCCTGAGACTCACTTCATGGGCATTTTATCGTTTCTTTTGGGAACTATCGTTATATAAAATACAAACATAAACTTAAAGGTCTTCACAGCAACCCGTCAAAATAAAAGTTCGGTTTAACTTGAAGAAATTGTGACAGAAATATATTACTTGATGTTGATGTACTACTAAAATTATTATTAAAATATTATTAACAGTTTACCAGAATTTATTAACCAGAAAAATGTAAATACACCTAGTATTTTTGAAAATAAATAAATAAATAAAATAAAATAAAATGTATTATTTTAATTATTATTATTTTTAATGAAAGCAATTAATTAATTATACAAATTTAATGAAATCCAGAAAATGAATGGAAAACATAATTTGGTTAAAAAAAAGAAAAAGGTAGAACGGATTTCACAGTGCCTTAAAAATGTAATTTTTGCCAAACTTTTAATAAATTGCTGTTGAATTTTGTACGTTTCATGATTTCAGTTAATTTTACATGTTTTTTGATTAATGTTTTTTTTTAATTTAACCATTTAAACAGAGTCTAGAAAGATTAAAATGGCAAAACATGGAATCCATCTAAATCAGAATTTGCACAAAAAAAAAAAATAAACAGGTTTCCTAGGGCATTATGTTAGAGATATATTGAAAAATTTGCTTGCAGACTTTGGTATTGTGTAAAATCTTAGCACAGTTTGTGATGTTGAGAGCCATTTTGAAACCCTAGAGGGCACGTGAGTTTTATAGTGTCTTTATCTCAGGTGAAACGTCTGAGAAATGTGAGTTAAGCTAATGTCTCCATTTGCTCTCTATTTAATGGGCTGAAATCAGTGGTTTGAAACAAAGTAAGGTGAAACCCAATACTTACATTTAACAGTGTAATCTGGCATTTTCTCTCAAAAGAAATCCTGTTGGTGCACAATGAGTCTTGCAGGATGCATTTCGAAACTGCATTTGAAGGAGTCTCCGAAACGGCACAGCGTTCGTTACACCGCTGTGATGCATTCAGTCTTACAGTGCAGACTTCGAAAGGTGCAACCTCTGAACTGGGACACAGCTTAAACGAGACACGAGAAATAAAATTTAAAGTCCCAAATAGATACAATTACCTTTTCATTTATTTATTTATTAATTTTTTTATTAAAAAATATTTAAAGAATTATTTAAGAATACAGACTGTGCTAAGCGAGCGAAACTATGAACAAAGAACAGAGAGGTAATTCTGTCTGTGGATTAATTATTCTGCGCTTTCAGTGCCGTTCCTCTCTTTCTCTTGTCAATGTATTGATGAAACAGTTTTTTTTTTTTTTTGGCTTTTTCTTTTGCAATTAGAAAATGTAAATCAAGCAGGTGCTGCTGGCACCATTCGGAATTTGTATTTATTTTACCTGAGGCTTCAGATCCTCCCTCTTTCTCGACATTACACCATAGAGAAGCCGACACACAAACACACACACACTCCGCTAGCAGCTTGTTGTTGTCAGTGCAATCACGGCGCCTCTCGTCTGTAGACTCAACCCGTTCTGACAGCCCCTCAAGATACTGTGGTCAAGGTTACTCTTCCATCATCCTGCCATTTTCATCACTTGACTCCACTGCACAGAAATGTGAGCTCTGCTCACATTTTCTCATTCTGTCACAATGTTGAATGTGCTGTAACTCCATAACTCCAACTAGTTTTGCTTTATTTTATTTTTACTTTATTATAGTAAAAATAAAGTATATTAAAGTATATTAGTATAAACTCAAATTTTGAGTCAAAAGTATTATTGTTGTTATGTCACCTTTGTTCTCTAGCAATGCTTAGAAACTATTTTTAAAACGTAATAATTTGTAAATTTCAATATAACATTTATTACTATTAATCAATCAATCAATCAGCTAATTAATTAATTAATTTAGTAGTAGTAGTGTTAGTAGTAGCATACTACTAATAATAACAACATAACAGTAATATAATTTTATTTTATTTTTAGTTTGGTTTAGTTTTTGTCATGTTTTGTTGTTGTTGTTGTTTTTTTTTTTTTTTAGTTTTTGTGTTTTTTCTTTCTTTGCCCTACGTTCTATATATTAGTATATCAGTGTAAACTCAAGATTTTGAGTCAAAAGTATTCATATTGTTGTTGTTGTTGTTGTTATATCACCTTTGTTCTCTAGCAATGCTTAGAAACTTTAGTTTTGAAACTTAATATTTTGTAAATTTAAATATATAAATATTAACATATTTATTACTATTATTATTTTATTGATTATTATTATTATCATTAGTAGTAGTAGTAGTAGTAGTATACTATTAATAATAACAACATAATATTATTTTATTTTTAGTTTAGTTTTTTCTTTGTCTTAAGTTCTGTATATCAGTTTATCAATATAAACTCAAGATTTTGAGTCAAGAGTATTATTGTTGTTGTTGTTGTTATTTTATCACCTTTTTTCTTTAGCAATCCTTAGAAGCTATTTTTAAAACGTAATATTTTGTACATTTCAATATAACATTTATTACTTTTGTTATTGTATTTATTATTATTATTATTATTATTATTGTTAGTATGCTACTAATAATAACAACATTAACATAATAATATAATATTTAATTTTATTTGTAGTTTTTGTCTTGGTTTGTTGCATGTTCTGTGTTTTCTTGTGTGTGTTTTGTTTAGTTTTTGTGTTTTTTGTTTGTTTTTTTCTTTGTCTTAAGTTCTGTGTCTCAGTATATCAGTATAAACTCAAGAGTTTGAGTCAAAAGTATTATTATTATTATTATTATTATTATTATTGCCATTGTTTATTACTATTATTATTTTATTTATTAATTTATTATTATTATTATTATTATTTGTAGTGGTATACTATTAATAACAACAACAATCACATAATAATAATAATAATAATATATAATATTGTTTTATTTTTAGTTTAGTTTAGTTTAGTTTAGTTTTTTGTTTTGTTTTGTTGAATGTTTTGTGTTTTTTTTTTTGTTTTCGTTCTTGTTTAGTTTTTGTGTTTTTTGTTTGTTTGGTTTTTTTTCTTTGGCCTATGTGTTTGTTTTTGTTTCTTTTATTTACATTTTTTTTTCCTACACATTCTCACAAGTATACATCTTTTTAAAGTATTTTGAGCTCCTGTTTGAAACTGGAGCAGTCACATTGCTTAACTATTTGGACTCACATTAAAATACTTATCAATTGTTGGATCTGGATCCCTAGTTAATGCTATTACGCTGTGGAAATAGATTGTTTTACTTCCTTATTAAAGGAATGTAACTAGAAAAAAACAAGAACACTAACAACCAAACAAAAAACCTTCTCATTATGCTAATATTAGTAAAGTGGAAAGTAACTTTTCTCAGGGCAAGAAAAATTTCAGAGGCCCACTGCTGAGAATTAGAGGCATCAGGAGTGGTTTATGTGCGCAGTACTTATCTCTTTGTGTTTTCATGTACGGCCTTTTTTTATTCCACTGGCAAGAGTCTTATTCCCACCAGCTGTCGGAATGCATAAAAAAACAGGCTTGTTGTTAAGTCTAGGGCTTAAGTCGCTGCCAAAAAGAAAAGCGTGGCGAATAACGGCATTAATTCTGTGATTTGAGCCACCACTCACACCCGCATTTAAAAGTGCTTAAAAACTAGCAGCTGGTGTCAACAAGGTAATAAAACGAGACGCAGGGGAGCACTCAGCGCGATTAGCGTGTGCACGCGGGACACCCGCGCAGGTTTAAACAGTAGCGGAGGCGCGTGCTACTCGCTGGCATGCAAACGTGCCGCGTGGAAGACAACGGCCCCTCTGTCACCCGGAGAAACTTTCTCACCCTGTCTTATGCTACATTACAATAGCTGCCGTCGTCATCTTTCGCTGTTTGTTTTGCTAGGCTCACTTACATTCCAGAGTCCACAACTTTTTTCATAACACTGTAGAATTTTTCTCTGATTCTCTGCACCTGTGGAATATTTGTTATCCGAATGTACACAAACGGTTGGAATTAAGGCAGTTTGATGTGCGCAGCCATGCGTTCAGGACTAACGTGATTAATTAGGAGATAAACTAACCTCAATTTCACCTCGGTAAACTTCACGGAAAAGAAGGAAATGTCAGAGCTATGGCCTAGCGGTTAGCGTGCAAGCACCTACGTACTGAGCTGCGTTGTAAGTGCGAATCTGGCTCGCAACATGTCCTAATGCCACTACCCTTCTTTTTCTATTTTGGTCCTTTCTCACTTTCAATTAAAGTGGCAAAAGGCCAAAAATATAATCCAAAAACAGGCGAAAATGACACTGTGTGCTTAGAAACCTTCACACTTGGATGAGAATTACAGTGTCTCTGTGCCAGAGTGAATATGTTGCTATTGTATCATATTGTAACAGTTTTATACAGTAGATATATACTGGGGGTATAAAGAAGACCAGGGCTAGTAGTCACATATCTTTTATATATATGTTTTGTATGTCAGTGTAAACTCAAGATTTTGAGTAAGAAGTATTATTATTATTATTATTATTATTATTATTATTATTATTATTATTAACCTTTGTTCTCTAGCAGTGCTTAAAGATTATGCTTTTAAACTTAATGTTTTGTACATTTCAATAATTTATTATTGTTATTGGCATTATTATTATTTTTATTACTACTACTACTGCTACTGGTAGTAGTAGTATACTAATACAATAATAATAATAATAATAATAATAATAATAATAATAACAACTCATATTTTGTAAATTTTAATTATAGTAAGAATTATTTATTTAATTATACGTATTATTATTATTATTATACTAACAACTATTATTATGACCTTTGTTCTCTAGCAGTGCTTAGAGATTATGCTTTTAAACTTTATGTTTTGTACATTTCAATAATTTATTATTGTTATTATTATTATTATTATTATTACTACTACTACTACTGCTACTGGTAGTAGTAGTATACTAATACAATGATAATAATAACAACTCATATTTTGTAAATTTTAATTATAGTAAGAAATATTTATTTATTTTATTATTATTATACTAACAACTATTATTATTATTATTACCTTTGTTCTCTAGCAGTGCTTAGAGATTCTGTTTTTAAACTTAATGTTTTGTACATTTCAATAATTTATTATTACTGCTACCACTACTACTACTAGTAATAGTAGTATACTAATACAATAATAATAATAATAATAATTTTGTTACTATATCACTTTTGTTCTCTAGCAGTGTTTGCAAACTATTATTAAAACTAAATAGTAAATTTCATTATAATTTATCATTACTATTTATTATTATTATTATTAATATTATTATAACAATACTAATACTACTAATAATATAATGATAGTAATAATAATAATTATTATTTTATGCATTTATTTCATTATTATATTAGTATTATTGTTACTATATCACCTTTGTACTTAAGCAGTGCATGGAAACTCCTATTTTGTCCATTTTAATTATAGTAATAATCATTTTTTTTTATTTATTTGTTTATTATTATTATACTAATACTAACAACTATTATTATTATTATTATTATTATTATTATTATTATTATTATTACCTTTCTTCTCTAACAGTGTTTGGAAACTATTTTAAAACTTAATATTTGGAAATTACTTATTACTTTTGTTTGTTTGTTTGTTTGTTTATTAGCTTACTACTAATACTTCTACTATTAATTATTATTTTTGTTGTTGTTACATCACCTTTGTTCTCTAGCAGTGCTTAGAAACTCATATTTAGTAAATTTTAATAGAATTTATTTATTACTATTATTATTATGTTGTTTGTTATTATTATTATTATTAGTAGTAGTAGTAGTAGAAGTAGTAAACTTATAATTTCTTTTTAATAATTTGTACATTTCAATATAAATATTTATTACAATTTATTATTTACAATTTGTTATTGCCAAAACAATGTTTTGCTGTTATTATTGTTATTGTATTTTTTGTTAATTAATTAATTAACACATTTTTACCTATTATGCTTTTGCTGTTTCATTATTGTTTGACTGTTTAAATTTAGTTGAATAGCTTATACCATATACGCTGTAAAAATAACATTTCTGAGTAGAAAGACTCTAATAATCTTTGCTGTATTTACAACTTAGAAAAGTCCTAGTCAATGCATTACTCACTGCTTTTGTTAAGTAGCAATTTTCAAAGTAAATCTCGCACCAAATCTTTTTCGGACATCGTGCCGCACTATTTTACTGACAGTCTCATTTAGAGTCTAATCATATGTTCTAAGATGTAGTTTACTGGGGCGTTTTTGGTCACATTCGTTTCTCCATCCGTTGCTTCTCTCCTCTCTACCTACAAGCAGCATGACGACCATATTTAGAGCATCCATTTTCGTCTTGACAATTTACAGCAGTTAGTGCTCCACCCTGAGCCATCTGGTCTCCTGTGCCTCGCTGCTCGGCAGAAATACGCTATGTATAATTCATTTAACAGATTATCTTTAGAATAGATTAATACAGTAACGACAGTGTGTGAAAGGTCATTTCAAGTACAGGTACCTATTTAAAGTAATGATCCCTGCGTAACTGTATAAAGGTTTCTGACAGTCCACATACTGTCGTTTATTGTGCGTGTTCAGCCGCTTGTGGGGGGAGGGCTCCTTCAGACGATAAAGAGTGAAAATATGGCCTGTTTTACATTAATCAACTGATGTGAAAAGGACAAAGACCCAAATTATAAAGATCTGTCAGTTTTGACAAGAAACGGACGCCTCCGGAGCTTAATTGCTTCAATCGAAGGGTTGAAATAAGAATAACTAGACATTTCAATTATGCCTAGCGATGAAGGTCAATAGAGGTTGATGGGAAAAGAAAAATGTTTTATTAATTACGCTAAGGGAGCCGTTTGGATTAAGGCTAGGGCACGAGGATTATTTCCCGATTCAATAAATTGCTTTTCATCACCATTAACACATTTCCTTATATTCTCCGGAGGCACGTCCGCGAACGATGTTTACTGTGAGATTGTTCAACAAACCTGCACCAGACTCCTCCGATTTAGCACATAGTACCGCATCCACCCAGGGGAGCCGGTCCAGACACAGCTGTTCTTTGTGCTGCGGTGGGCCGTACCTGCAGTAGAGGCTGCGTGGGATTTGAACCGTCGCCGCAAGACCGCGCCACCTATTTTTTATTTATTAATTTATTTATTTTAAGTCGAGGAATATGATAATCAACCTGGTTTGATAGGGTAATTAACTTGGCTAAATGAAAATCCCATGAGATGAAAGGACGGAAAACAGATGTTCCATTAAAGAGGAACACGTCTCGCGAAGGAGTGTGTGAAGATAAAGGGAGCGTGTTGAGTTGTGCTGGCAGCGCTAGTTGACAAAACACCTGAGTTTGTGGTCATAATGCTGCTCTTTTGTTGTTAGGGGGCCTTTATTTGGCTACAGCTGTGCAGTTTATTCACTCCTGGGTTCCATGTTGCATTTACAGAACTTAAGAAAGACGAATATGATTCAGGACAGCAGTATTTTATGAGTATTCAATTAGGAGATTCTTTACGATTGAATTCAAGGGGTTTAGTTCTTGTGTGTTTCCTAGGAATTAAACATGTGGTATGATTATTTGGTGTTACTTTAGCTTTTTCAGTTTACCAGTATCATCTTATTTGGAAATTAACTACTTGGTGTGCAGTATTAAGGAAACTAATTTAGACTAATTTAGCCACAGAAATCACACACACACATATATACATATACATATATCGTATAAATTAGACACACACAATATACACACACAATTTTATATATATCAAATTTTAAATATATTATTATTGACGCTATATATATATAAAATACCACATAAATTGAAAAAAGTTGTATTAAATACATACACACACACGCACACAATTATATATATATATATATATATATATGTATAGTGTATTTAAGTAAAGTATTTATATAAAATAACACATAAATTGGTATTATCACAAATAAATACCACCAAAAAGTCATATATATATATATATATATATATACACATATACATACAAAAATGTCATGTTAAATACACATAATATATATTTGTGTGTATTTAATACAACAGTTTTTTATATAAATATACACTACCGTTCAAAAGTTTGGGGTCAGTACATTTTTATTGTTTCTTTCTTTCTTTTTTTTTTTTTTAAGAAATTAATACTTTTATTCACCAAG
>JAHKKF010517954.1:0-25567 GCA_019740295.1 Labeo calbasu
TAGTTTTGCATCAACACCCAATCGAATTACATATGCAAAATACCATGCTCACAGACAAAGAGTCGTAAACTTTCCCTCCTAAGGTGAAGGTTGCTATAGGTTCTTGGACCTCCTGGAGGTGTAGCTTCCAGAAACCTTAAAAGCATCATGCTTTCTCACTCTCTTCGCTTTCTTCCGCAAAATCCTCCGATAGCTGCCCGTGTGGAGAAAGCCACAGGGAGCCTGAGCCGGCACAGGGCGTGCCCGGCGGGCTCGACAGGCCCCAACATATAGAGCTGTGGCTCTCGACCACAAAGAGTCAGACTAATAACACGAGTTCATCTTCGCTCAACCCTGGAATTCATACTCATGGAAATGTCCTCGAACAGACATTTCTCGCTGCTTCTGCGTGTGGCCAAGAACATAAAATTTCTTAGGGTTGATATAAAAATTATACTAAATGTTCACTGGACAAACAGATTAGCTGATGGAAAATTAATCCTGCTACAGTTACTACTGGCAGCTAAAATAAATAATTGTAATTAATCATAATTAATTGTAATTATTTATACACATTTTCCCTTTTGAGCTAAATCGTGACATATTTGTCACTTTCTGCAAAAAGAACTCTTATACTTTATTATAGACAATAAATATTTATAGTGGTTTGTGCATTTTTTTTTGACATGTTTGTTCATACCAGGTGTTACAATGCAATATAATAGTGTATATGTAAATGTAAAATCATACTGTAGGCTTTACAGATATATCTAATGTTAGATTCACAGATCTCTCAGGAAGGAACGTCCTCTGGGGAGGATTGCTCTTTTATCCACTCATGTGCTCTTTTTCTATAGTTTCACATCTGTGTTTTGGTGCTGAGGAGAGAAATCAATGAGGTTCCAGCAGAGAGAATGGTTATGGGAGGTAAACCCCTCTGCTTCAAAAGAGAAGAAGAAAGAAAGAGAAAGTAAACAAAAGAAAAGTAAAAATGAATGAGTGTAAAAACATTTTGAATTGTTTCCAGTTCTGTCTCATCCAGGCTTTGCCACCTCTATTTCTTCTGCCTTCCTGAAACTGGTTTATATAGATGATGACAAAGGTCTTAAAGCCCCAGGACCCTGCAGTTGCACAATTTGATGTGTTTCAGTGTGATATGAGGTAATGCTCCAATTCATATATAGGGTGAACTGAGAGAAGAAGACGTTATGATAGAAGATGATCGCCCTAAGTTCGCCTCGAGACTATCAGAGAAGCTTACTTCTTAAAGATTGGATGACAGTGCTGAAAATATGAAGATTTCCAGGTGGCTTAGTGTCATTCTTCCTGCGTTCGGAATTAGTCACAAACTCGCATAGACACACGTCCTCCATACTCTTTGTTTAAGATACGCATACGCACCACAAGCACAGACGGTGATGCATGTCCTGACAGGACCTCACACACACGCATACAGAAGCACACAGTCTGCTGCGGGGAACAGGCGTGTGTGCTGTTGCTGCAGGCTCAAGTCTCTGGGCAACAGGAACAGCTCACCTGTCTGATTCTATCTGTAATGCTTTTCCTCCACTGACAGAGAAACACACTTAGTGTCCCGCTCACTTTGAGAGAAAGAGCTCTCTCTCTCTCTCATTACTTCTAAATGAGGGCATGTGTGCTTAGCAGCAGTTCACGAGTGACTTACACAATGCTTTATATTATCACAGATGACTCTTTAGTCTTTCCAACCGATTGAACATTCTTCATCACCATTGTTGCAGCTTGTATGTTTCTCTGATCTCCAGCAAACCAGTTTATGAAACATGAATGTACTTTGGATGATATGGCACTATAATGTCAGATAATAATATATGATTTTAACTATATTAACCATTGTTTTACCTTTTTTTGTAAAGCTCTTTTCTTTGCGCATTCACTTTGTAGCTAGTACTTCCACCTACGTCACGCGTGACCTTTCCAACGTGACTTCATAATGTGTGAAGTCAAGCTAATGCAAGACAAGCATTTGTGGTTAAAAGTATACTTTTTTTTTTTTTTTTCCTAGAAAATGACTGATCGTTTCTCTAGACAAGACCCTTATTCCTCAGCTAGCATTGTGTAGAGACCTTTAAGCTGCATTGAAACTGCAATTTGGACCTTCAACCTTTTGGTCCCTGTTGAAATGCACAATATGGAAAAAAATTCCGGAATGCTTTCCTTAAAACCTTAATTTCCTTTCGACTGAAAAAAGAAAGACATGAACATCTTGGATGATATAGGGGTGAGATCCGAGAAATCAGCGATTCAAATGTTTAAAAAATCCAGTTATAAATAACTAATGTATGTTTGCCACTTTGTCTTTCACTATATAAACACAAAATTTAATTACATTTTATTTAAAAATTTGATTTTATTTTCATTTATATTGCACCAGTATAACAAAACATACTAATAACTGTTGCTGCACATTTTTTATTGAAACATTTTAATACAGGCCACATATAGGACTTCAGTGGACATTTTTTGATACTCTTGCCACTGAAATCTAAAACAGACATTCTATTGAAACAATTGCACATGCACAAGTTGTGAAATATGGAAGGATCACAAAATTTATTGAAAGACCTGCTTGGTAAATTTAATGGCCAAATAAAAAGTGTGTTAAAATCATTTGCAGCATCACAATGCAGCCCTATTCTTGCAGCACAATTATTATTATATTTACATCGCAAGCAAACTCACTGTGCACATCATATATTGCCAATCCCTTGATACTAGTGCCTTTAACAAGACCCTCAAAACCCTTTAATGTGTCTTATTGGAGTTTCATGATACCCTGTGCTCATGAATACAAATTGACCAGTAAAAAACTATATTGTATAAAGTCTCTGTTAGAGGATAAGGGAAGTGCAGCACATGCACAATCTCAGGTACTTTTTTTTTTTTTTATAAAAAACTAATTTCAGTAAAGAGGGAATAAATTCCACAGTGACTCAAACCTGTGGCGTTTTGGGATGTAATTGCAATTTTAATGACCTTCAGTGCTGAATCCAGTGGACCAAGTCAAATGTGTTGGGCTTAACCGTTATGAACTGTAATTTTAATGTAAGTACCGCTGCTATTTTTGATCAGCCTCCATCCTCATTGTGGTCACTGACAGCTCTCTTGCAATTATGATAATATGTCATCTTGGCTCCATTCTTACGTATTTATATGAATTGGGCTCTGAAATGGAATAAATATAATGTAACTGCCACATTTTGTAAATAGTCTCTTGATGTAAAATATAGATTCATCCTGTTTTATTTATTTATTTATTTTACCAGACAGTGTTAATACAACATTATCAGTTGGCAAATATTTTCCTGTTTTGCCAGTTTTTGTAAATAATCAGAATCATCTTGGTTACTTATGTAATCCTCATTCCCTGAAGGAGGGAACGGAGATGTTATGTCGAACATGACTGACTGAAAGGGAACCTCCAAACTCACCAAACACACTGGACAATAGTGTAAAGAGAAAAACAATTTTAAAGGGATGGTTCACCCAAAAATGAAAATTACCCCATGATTTACTCACCCTCAAGCCATACTGTAGGTGTATAAGACATTTTTTTTTCAGATGGATATGATTGGAGTTATATAATAAACTGTTCTGGCTCTTCCGAGCTTTATAATGGCAGTGAATAAAAAAGTGGTTAAGATTTTGAAGGAAATGTACTCCACATGGCTTCAGAATCTATGTGTTTGTGTAAAAAAAAAAAAAATTCATCCATATTTAAAAGTTTACAAACCGTAATCTCTAGCTTCCGCTAACTGTCGTACACATGTTCACGAGAGAATGGCATTCCAGCGGATGACGTAGGCGTAGTGTGTAGTGTAAGCTCTGGTGAAAAGTGATGAATACAGAAACTATAAATTCATACAGTACGAGGATTTGTAAAGACATATGTTGGAGAATTTCGATATTTACAACAAAAGGAGACTGGTTTTCCTTTGCTGTAAACAAAGCTTGGTTCTTGCGATGCTAGCATTCTCACTCTCTCGATTACAAGCGTACCACAGTTAGCAGAAGCTAGAGATTACGGTTTATAAAGTTGTAAATATGGATATTTTTTCTTACACAAAAGCATCAATTCACATCAGGAGGCCTTTATTAACCCCCCGAAGCCATTTGGAGTACTTTTTATGATGGATGGATTGGATTGCATCAAAATCTCTACAGCCATTCACTGCCATTATAAAGCTTAGAAGAAGCTTTTTAAAATATTTAATATGTTGTTGTGTATATTTGAAAAATATTTATTTTTACCATACAATGGAAGCCAGTGGCAGTAAATTTGGTTACCGACATTTTTCAAAATATCTTCTATTTTGTGTTCTTCAGAAGGAAGAAAGTCAAACAGGTTTGGAACCCCATAAGGGTGAGTAAATCAAACTGGGTGGACTATGCTTTTACGTTTCCCACCAGGGTCTGTTTAAGAGTTTAACTTTAAGAGACTTTATGGTCCATGTGGACACTGTTCTACTTTAATTTAAAAGGGTTATCTTAAGCTTGATGGGGTTCAGAAGACTAACTCTAAACTCTATCTAATGTATTTGTATGAGGGTTAAGTCCGTTTAATTAATGAAAGCAGGGCCTTGCTATCCTTGGCTAACCCCATTAACAGGGGGCCATTGGAGAGTTAACTAGTTGAAGTAATTAGAAGAGGAAAGTAAAACAAAAGCCATACACGCATGAGACAGCAGCTCTGAACTTTCAGTGTACATGAGTGTGCCTGGGTGTTTAAATTCACGCCAACTGACAACTGCATTCAGTCCTATTTAATTTATGCTAGAAGTATACAGAGGTCATAACTGCGAAAGGTTGTTTACAAAATGCAACTGAAGTCAATTTGCGTAGTCATTATGTAACCGAATCTGATACAGGGCATAATGTCACGGATTGTGATTACATTATTTCTTGAAACCACATATAATACAATTCAGTATAATGTTGTCTGCTACAGTACAGCACAAAACTTAAAAATCTTTACTTAAATCTTAAAGGAATAGTTTACCTGAACATTTATTGACCTTCAGGTGAGCCAACATGAAGCTGACTTACTTTGTTTCGAAAATCAGATCAGAATTGAAGTACAGGTATGTACGCATTACGTAACTTACTAACCAATAGATCTTCTGTAGTGAATAGGTTCTGCCAGAATGAGAGTTCAAACAGCTGATTAAAAAATCACAAATAATCCACACAAATCCAGTCCATCAAGTTGCGTATTTTAACCTTTTCAAAAAATATTTTGTAATATAAAAGTTTATACAATGTCCATTCAGACGTCTCATCTGAATCAGGAGAGAAATATGCACAGATCAAGCAACATTTACAAGCGAAAATAGTTCTGAAGACATATGCCTGTGGATTTTGATGTGAGAGAATAACAGGCAATAGATGATACTGATTTAAATGTTATTATGAATTATGTATTTTGGCCAGAAGCGATTAAGTTCAAATGCCTTAATGATTGGTTTATTTCTGATAAACACACAGCTTTTCACTTAACAAGGCATTAACTGATGGACTGGATTGATGTGGATTACTTTTGGATTATTGCAATTTTTCATCAGCTGTTTGGACTCTCATTCTGATGGCACCCATTCACTGCAGAGGATCCATTGGTGAGCAAGTGAGTAATTTACATTGCATCTGTTTATACTTTTTGCATCAGGAAAGTCAAATATTATATGTGACTACACTTTCGCCCAGTATCCTATTAGACTTGCCTTCAGGGAAACTGGTGCAAACAAGTTAAGTTCAAAGTTACAAAGAGTGAAATTTTATATCCTGTTTCAAGTAAAACCCTGCGTTCAGCTTCAACCCTAACCTGTTCTTGACTTCTCCCGTGTTCTTTGGTGTTCCCTCAGACTTGTCTAGCTCCATCAGAGTGCATTATTGTAAAGTGATTCCATTTTCCACTTGACTACACCTGGTCTCTTTGGTGATAGTTGATGATGACCTCTAACCTTGAGAGCTATGTTTGGTGCACTTAGAGTGTCTGGTAGGACATTGGCTCTGACCCTGAGGAATGTGCTAAAAGCAACAGAGTACACAAGCCCGCATACTTACAAAAACACACATTCTAACTATAAAACAATAAATAGAGTGTGGACAGAGCCAAACACAAAAACAACACAATTTTTGATAAATGCATTAACATCAAACAAATATAGTTGACCACATAACTGATTGTTTGAAACTGAGGCTATTGAACATATGCAGGTATAAAAATATTTGACAACTCTGACATTCTGACAATAGGAATGGGTGTCAGTCAACTACTGTTGCTAATGTATAGCACATTACATTCCTGATACTGAATGTTACTGCATGCGTCTCATTCTCTGTAGTCCCTACTTCGCCATCTACTGTATTATGAATGAAGTCTATCCCTTGGTCCCACCCAGTGCACTGCATACTAAAGTAGATTTCTATTCTTGTGTGTGTTTATCTCTGTATGTGCGTGTTTGTGCAGATTGTTTCTCATCTAAAGGAGAAGACAGGCTGTTTCGTCGTTTATTCAGGAGGTATAATCAGTTCATTCGGCCAGTGGAAAATGTGTCTGACCCCGTCACTGTGGAGTTTGAGGTCTCCATCTCACAGCTTGTTAAAGTGGTAAGAAAACCAGTGTCTACTGTCTCAAAATACTTAAAGGGATAGTCACCAAAATTTTTAAAAAAATTCTGTTCTTCATCACTCACCCTCATGTTGTTCCAATCCTGTAAGACCTTCATCTTCGTAACACAAATTAAAATATTTTTGATAAAATCCAAAAGTGTTCTGACCCTGCATAGACACCAATGCAACTACCACGTTCAAGGCCCAGAAAGTTTCCAAGGACAAAATAGTCCATGTGACATCAGTGGTTCAACTGCAATGTTATGAAGCTAACGCATCCGTTTTGTGAACATAGATTGAACACTGACACAGAAGAGAATAAATTGTTGAATAAAGTAATTGTTTTTGTTTTCTTTGCACACAAAAAGTCTTCTTGTAGCTTTATAAAGCTAAGGTTGAACCACTGATCTAACATGGACTATTTTAACAATGTCCTTACTACCGTTCTGGGCCTTGAACATGGGAGTTGCGTTTCTGTCTATTGAGCTTCAGAAAGCTCTTGGATTTCATCAAATTGATTTGTGTTCTAAAGATGAATGTTGATCTTACAGGTTTGGAACAACATGAGGGTGAATAATTAATAACAGAATTTTTATTTTTGTGTGATCTTTAAATGCAATTGAATTACAATGTTATATGTAATCAATATATTTTTTTTTATAATGTACTGTATTATGTATTATAATGTTGTGATGCCTAAATTCACTTGTAGCATTTAAAACAATTGATTTATTTAGAAAAAAAATACAGAAGTTTAATATTGAATATTTATCAGACATATAAGCTTATCAGTAATGGCCAGGCTTTTATTATTTGTGGATCTTTGTGAATATTTTTCTAAGGAATGAACTCTGTGGGATATCCATTATAAATCATCATATGTTTTATGCTTGCGGAAAGAATCAAGCAAAGCTGAGATATCAGTGTAAAACACTAGAGGATTGTAGTCTGCAGTAATTGATGTGTACAAATTTAAGATCAAACAAATACGAACACTTCTGATCTCTCTATTACGATAAATATAGGAATAGTGTGTGAGTTTTTTTTTTGCCTTGTTCCAAAATGTAAAAAAGGGGATTTGCTCCGCAGGTGGCTTTCTGTCAGTGAAATTCTGTGCTGTTTTCAGTTGTTGTGAGGGCTTTTTGTTTCATTTACTGTGGTCAGAGAGAGCAATTGAGTTAAAAGCCTTTGCGCCCCACTGTTACAGGAAGTAGTGCAGACTCTGTGCTTTCCCCGGCGTCATACAAATCAGCACTCCTCTTAAAACTCCTGGATTAAATTTCCACTTCACCGGGGGAAAGCGGCCAAGATTATCAGCACACCTTTATTCTTGCTTCACAGAGACAGACACCTGAGAGATTAACAAACCATAACCCACCACTCTAGAGAACACAATCCTGGATTACAGATTATACTTACTCACTCACAGGATTAAGAAAAATTTGCTCAACAAGCATTTTTTCTGATGTTTTCTTGTGAATATGCAGGACCTATTAGTACTGTTGAGGGCACTGTGATGAATGACATACAGTATGCACTTGAAGCTAGTAGATGAATGTACTTCTGAAATTTTAGCCCTCCGAACCCCTTTTCTTGTCAGATCTCTCTTTCCCATTAGACAAGAACTGTATTGATTTTATTGCTGGAACATGTTCCATTCTAAGTAATAGAGGATGGCTGTCTTTCTTTCTGATTGTTTCTGTCTTTGCTTCTGTCTGTATCTTTCTCTGTATAGGATGAAGTCAATCAGATCATGGAAACAAATCTTTGGCTGAGACATGTAAGTGATGCAGCATGTAGGCCTTGTGCACGTGTTTGTGTTAACATGAGTATCTCATCTACTTTATTTCTTCTTGTACCACTGTCTGTTACAATAGAATGTGTATAGCATAAACATACAAAGGATGGGGATGGGTAATGCAGGGGAAGAACAATACAGTACATACATGGAGTGACTGAGTAGGTGGAAACAGTACACCATGGAAAAGTTAGGTAAATAATGGAAAACCTAAAGGTAGCACAGTAGTTATCTCCAAAAACGGATGAAAAGAAAGAGGTTAAAAAGATGGTAATATATGTGCAAAAATAGTTTAGTCTATCTAGATCAAACATTTCACTTTATTGTTTTTAATAATCAGCAGAATAATAATAAACTACTGTTATTCATAGTTATTTCACAGTCAGCAAAGATTTTGTTAGTTTTTTTAGTTTAGCTTATTCATTTAGCAAACCTATTTTTCCATCCTCCAAGTAGATACATGCATGCCATGAATTTGGCTTTATATGTCTGAAGTGCTATATTTTTATGTCTTATTACATATTGAAACTATTTTTTTTAATTTGCTTTAATGGTCAGAGGGTTTCTGTGGGACTGTCAGATAGATACTGTAAATGTTTTAAGTGCTACAATAATGAGTACAACATTTGCTGAACTTTCTGCTTAAATCAGCATGTTGTGTTTATAGTTGTGATTGATTTGTGTGTGTGATACATTGTGTAATATTGTTACTGAGAGTGTGTTGCACTCTAGATTGGAGGAAGGAGGAGGGTTCTGGATTTGGATGAATATTTGCTGATTCTTTTCTGAGAATGTGTATGTGCTTTTGTTAAGCCCTGTAGTATTGTAGAATAAGTCTGTGCAATGCCTGATAGCAGGATGCTCGATATCACTGAACACAGAGAGATCAGCAGTCCTAATAACATATCTCTACACAGACATGTCAACAAACCATGGAGAAATGGGAACAAATACACAGGAAATTCACTACTATACATATTTACAGCTTAGTATACACATTTGACAACAAATATCAATAAACAACATACCTGCTCAAGCAGAAAATGTGCTTTCTTTTTTCTCTGCTGAGAGAGAGATGTGCACATCCAAAAATACACTCAAAGACTTTTAAAGGTTGTGCCATGGCACAGATGACAGATGTACACATACAAGTGTAAATGCCAGATTAAAACTGTCACTTGTATGGGCACCAAAGCTTGAAGTATGTGCATTAATCTTTAGGCCATGTCTTAAAGGGATAGTTCACGCAAAAATAAAAATTCTGCCATTAATTATTCACCCTCATGTCTATCCAAACCCATAAGCCATTCGTTCATCTTCAGACCACAAATTAAGATATTTTTGATGAAATCTGAGAGCTTTCTGACCCTGCATAGACAGCAACGTAACTACCATGTTCAAGGCCCAGAATGGACAATGTTAAAATAGTCCAATCTGGGCCTTAGTTTTATGAAGCTACAAGAAGCTTTGTGTGCAAAGAAAAAAAATACTGGTACTGTCGTGCTAAATATAGTCATTATTTTTGTTTTCTTTGCGCACAAAAAGTATTGTCATAGCCTTAGTACCTTTCTGGGAATGGTAGTTTTGTTGCTGTCTATGCAGAGTTAGAAACCTTTCAGATTTCATAAAAAATATCTTAATCTCTGTTCCGAAGATGTGGACGTCTTACGGATTTGGAACGACATTTTTGGGTGAACTATCCTTTAATAGCATAAAATTAAAAGTGTATTTTTGTGATTTTGTCATAGATATGGAATGACTACAAACTGAAGTGGTCACCAGCAGAGTTTGATGGAATTGAGTTCATCAGAGTCCCATCAAATAAAATCTGGAGGCCGGACATTGTACTTTACAACAAGTGAGTCATGTCTTCCAACCTAACATTCAATTTCTATTAATTTAAAGGGTTAGTTCACCCAAAAATGAAAATTAGCCCATTATTTACTTACCCTCCAGGCAACCTAGGTGTATATGACTTATTTCAAACAAATCCAATCGGAGTAATAAATTAAAATTGTCCTGGCACCTCCATGCTCTATCATGGCAATAGGCCGGTGTTTCTCTTCATCAGTCTACAAGTCCAATGAAGTGCATCTATCTATAATAAAAAGTGCCTCACGTGGCTCCGGGGGGTTAATAAAGGCGCAATGTATACGTCCTATGTCATCCGCCTGGAGCGGCTTCCGCGTACAACTGTTGGCGCAAGCTAGATTAAAGTTATTATTATGTTTAAAATTCATATTTTTTAATATAAAAACGCACCGATTCGCTACAGGAGGCCTCTTTTCACCCCCCGAAGCCATGTGAGGCACTTTTTAGTATGAATGGATGTACTTTATTGGACTTCTTTTGGACTGATAAAGAGAAACACCCACCTATTGCCATGCTAAAGCTTGGAAGTGCCAGGATAATTTTTAATATTACGCCGATTGGATTTGTCTGAAAGAAGGAAGTCATATACACCTAGAATGCCTGGACGGTGAGTAAATAATCCCTATCACTTTAAGTTTATAGTAATTCTGGGGATTTTTTCAGGTCCTTTTTTTATTTGGAGCCAAATGAACATGGTTAGAGCTAGCAGTATCAGAAAATGAAATATGAATGCATCAGCAGTCATAATGTTCAAATGTTCTTTTTCTGACACAGTGCTGTTGGGGACTTTTTGGTGGAGGACAAAACCAAAGCTCTTTTGAAATACGATGGAACCATCACTTGGGTCCCTCCTGCAATCTTCAAATCATCCTGCCCTATGGACATCACTTACTTCCCCTTTGACTATCAGAATTGCTCTATGAAGTTTGGTTCCTGGACCTATGACAAGGCCAAGATTGACCTGGTTCTTATTGGCTCAAAGGTAAACCTCAAAGACTTCTGGGAGAGTGGAGAGTGGGAAATCATTGATGCACCCGGTTACAAGCACGACATCAAATACAACTGCTGTGAAGAGATCTACCCAGACATAACCTACAGTTTTTACATACGGCGACTGCCCCTCTTCTACACTATCAACCTTATTATCCCCTGCCTCCTCATCTCCTTTCTGACAGTACTCGTCTTCTACCTTCCATCAGACTGTGGTGAAAAAGTGACATTGTGCATCTCAGTACTTCTCTCTCTCACTGTGTTCCTTCTTGTCATTACGGAAACCATCCCATCCACCTCACTCGTAATCCCTCTGATAGGCGAGTACCTTCTCTTCACCATGATTTTTGTCACCCTCTCCATTGTCATCACCGTCTTTGTACTGAACGTGCACTATCGCACCCCTATGACCCACACTATGCCTAGCTGGGTCCGTACCGTCTTCCTCCGAGCTTTACCCCGCATTATGCTCATGCGCCGGCCTCTAGATCTATCAGAGTCCTCTGGAAAAGGAGGACTAGAAAGTGGGGGCTCGTCCGGGACTGGAGCAGGACGTGGAGGAGAGGGCAAGAAGAGGAAAAACAGTGGATCTCAACAGGGAGCAATGAACTCTTTGGAATTTGGAGAGGGGAAAGCAGCATTAGAAGGAAAGAAAGGAGGATGCCCATGCCACCCGATGAAAGAGGCAACTGAGGGGGATTGTGGGAAAGTGAGTCGTCAGTTGAGTCCACAGGCAATTAACACAGTTGTGGCTTTCTCTGTGGTGTCACCGGAGATCAAACAGGCTATTGAGAGTGTGAAGTACATTGCTGAGAACATGAGGAGCCGCAACAAAGCCAAAGAGGTAAAGTGGTTCCCATTCAGTCAGTCAACTCGGTACAACACACTGGCTATAAGGAATTGTGCTCTCTGGGTAAACACACTGACAAAATTATTATAATTATTCCTTGACATGGAATTTGGATCCACATACAATAGAGCTTTTCTGTCGCAGCAGAAATTAGTCACATTAGTGTCAGCTGGGCAGAAAACTGCACTGGGCTGATGGCCTCTATGATAGCAGAATTCAAATTAGGCTTCATGTTGGTGTAAGCTTTTCAGTGCTCCGTTTTTTTTCAGCCATCTGTATATATCCTGTTCACAGGATGGTGGGAGTGACATATCTAGGCCCGTGGAAGGATCCCTTTTTACACAGGAAGTTCCATTTGGCAGGATTCTGTTTTGCCGAATGGTGAACAATGTGCAATGTAGTGTCTACTAAAGGGCTGTGACTAGTTTCACAAGCTACACTCCCTAGAACTACTGGTGGTCTGTGTCTCTCTTTATATTTTTTTCCTTAAAACAGAGAGGTCAGGATGTTCTGATCAGAACAAACAACATAACTCTTGTGTCTTAAGGCTGGGACACACCAAGCCGACGGTCGCCCATCAGTCAACGTCAGGCCATCGGCCAGCGTCGGTTGGGCTAGTTTGTTTGGTGTGTTCCACACGTCGGCTCTCGTCGGTGGGAGTTTGCAGGGGCACACACTAAAGGCTGTTCTAATGTTACATGATCTTACCCAAGCATTCCAATATGTAAATATTTTCATGAAAAAAGGGGCTGCTTAAAATGATTAAAGTTATCAACATAACTGATATTCAAAAAGGTAGGCAAGCGCTGTTTTGTTTATGATATGTATATGCGCGTATAGCTCATATATCCTTGTTTCAGTTTCTTGTTTTGAATGACGAATATATACTATTGATAGCTGCTGATGTAGACAGCTAATTCCTGTAATGCAGACACAGAACACACGTTAGTTTGCAGTCAGCTGTAGTCTGTGGTGTGTTCAAGTGCAGCTTTTTTTGTCCAGAGGCTGCCAACAAGAGGCAATATCAGCGTCGGCTTTTCTCGCCACTAGCTCTTTGAAGTCAGCTTGGTGTGTCCCGGCCATTACATAAGCTAAAGGGGGCCTCTGCACCAGGCAGGAGTTAACCTCCTTTCCTAGGGTAATGGCATCTTCAAGGGTGAACATAGATCTCCTATGCCAGTAGAGGTCTCTTTGAATTGTGCTGAAATGTGAGGTGCCCTATGTTTTAATCCAAAATAGATCAGCGTGCTTTTCTATGAAAAGATGCTTCCGTGCATCAGTGGCCCAAGGCTATTAATTTAGGCACCAAAAACATTGTATGCTGACATCATCAGTCTCCTAGTAGAACAGCCCTGGTGTTTCCTATTTGTGTACAGATCTACTCAGCTGATTAGAACTGTAGACTGTAAGGTCAGTGTTGTGGGCACAGTGTTGTTTCTACAGTTCATAATGGTAAAGTCTTCTGTACAAAAAGTCTTTATTTTATAACTCATTTCTAACTCTGAAAATGTAGCAGAACGTTTAGCATGCCATAAGGAAATCCGTGGGGTTCCCTTGAGAGATCTGCAGTGCATCAGACTAACTATTTAACTATATGTCTAAGACCTTTCCGTTTGTTTGATCAACTCATTGTCAGTTTTGCCCAACCAGCTCATTGTACAGTGCAGCCTGAGAAATGTCTCTCTCACTGAATTGTGGAGGCTATCTCTTGGCATTTAGCAGCCCGAGGGAGCGCACAGTCATTCAGCTCGTAGGATGGCTGTTTCGGAGCTGTCGTATTAATTCCTGTTCTATATTTGCTAGATTCATTGGGCGTGAGTATTGGTCCTGTAGTCAATGTTGCACAGAGCAGAGCAACTATATATAACTATGAATACATAACAGCTGTCCCAGAAGCAGGGGGAGAACAATGTTCAACACGTCACACCCCCTCTCTACCTTAGCTACCGTGAAGCACCTCTTTGAAGATAGGCATGACATAAACAGCAGTGTTTGTATTCCTGCCTGGTGGATGTGTAGACATGCATTTCTAGTCTGATTTCCAATAGTCAATGTGTTGTACCTTGTTTCCCTTTGGGAAAAGTAATTATTTGCTCAAAGGGTTAGTTCACCCAAAAATGAAAATTCTGTAATTAATTACTCACCCTCATGTCAATCTAAACCCGCAAGACCTTCATTCGTCTTCGGAATACAAACTAAGATATTTTTGATGACATCCGAGAGCTTTCTGACCCTGGATACATGGCAATGCAAGTATCACACTGAAGACCTTGAAAGGTGGTTAAAATAGTTAATGTGATTCAACCTTAGTTCTATGAAGCTAACAAGAATACGTTTTATGCGCAAAGTAATATAAACAAAAATAACTTTATTCAACAAATTCTTCTTTTTTGTGTCAGTCAGCATGCATTCACGAGAGTACCACAATGTATGCGTGTGGCGCTGCTGATGTAGGAGCTGGCATTCTGGCGTAGAACCTGTAGAACGTGGCGTAGAACTCTTGACACAGAAGAGAAAAAATTGTTGAATACTGACAATTTTATTGATGTCCTTACTACTTTTATGGGCCTTCAATGTGGTTGTCAGAAAGGTCAGAAAGCTCTCGGATTTCATCAAAAATATCTTAATTTGTGTTCTGAAGACGAATGTATGTCTTACGGGTCTGGAACAACATGAGGGTGTGTAATTAATGACAGAATTTTCATTTTTGAGTGAACTAACCCTTTAACTGTACCTTTACCTACATGGCAATGCATGCACTCAATCTCTAATTCATTTACATGTCTTAGGGCCAGTTTTACTAAACAGGGCAAAATAAATTCGAAAACATAAATAAAGAAGCCACAGTTTGTTGAAAAGAATCGGAGGCCAAAAAAGGTTTGCTAGGAGTTTTGATAGACCTGGTAGTTGAGGGTTCCAAATCAGTTTTTATGTTCTTAAGCAAATTAAAAATAACATGGCTTGGCAAACAATATGTTTGAATAATGTGTTCTTCTGGCATTCCAGATAAATGAGTACATGTGGAATACGGTGCCTCCTTCTAGCAACAATAATTGCAGCCTTTTTAAGCGCAAAATAGTTTAAAACATGCTTTTTGGCCGTTAAATAATGGCAGTAATTTGACCAGTGCAACCGTTAGTAAAACACGTTGCGTGATTTATTTGAATACTCTTCTCCCATATTTGTGTCTGAAAAGGAAACTCCTATAAATGCATATTCAATAAGGTCAGGCACAAATATAACTGTGTCTACGCCTTTTCAGCGCTAATTCTTCATTGCGGATCTTTAGTACGACTTGCACTGGTGCAAGCTGTTTGTAAAACTGGCCCATAATGTCTTCATAATAAAGATTATGTAAGAAGGTGCCCATTTAGTGTATGACTAAAATTCCAACATCATGTCATGCTTTGCTTGTAATGCACTCAGAAGGACAGGTTATACATCATAGACTTCACAGCGTAAGCTTACGGAAAACGACTCTCTCAGTGGAAATGTTTACTGAGTGCTTCACTGACAATAAGTGCTTTAGATCCCTCAGTGGAGACATCACACTTTGATATGGAAAGTCTCACCACTTCATCCTTCATCTTCACTCTTGGCTCAGAGCCACGCTACTGAATCACATTAGCATTGTAATGCACCCAGTGCCTAAATATGTGAAGGGAAAATGTTTCGCATAGCTCCGCTTATAGTAGCACAATCTAATTTAGCTTATCCCCGTGTAGTGTGAATAAAGCATTCTGGACATTCAGCAGGCCTGCTTTTCACTCATTCTCATCATCACGTTGCCATTTTCTCCTCCATTTACCTTGCTTTCTCGTGTTCAGATTTTCCTGCTTTCTCTCATTTTCTTCCCCTGTTACCTCTAACCTCTCTTTTCTTTCATTTATTAACCTTCAATCTCTCCTTTTTCTCTGTTTATTGTGTGCCCTTTCTTTCTTAGGTGGAGGATGATTGGAAGTATGTTGCCATGGTGATTGACCGCATCTTCCTTTGGGTCTTTGTGCTGGTGTGTGTGCTGGGAACTATGGGGCTCTTCCTGCAACCTCTGATTGGCTTCCTCTCGTAATTAACTATGCCAGCTTGCCTGTTCTAACCAATAATTATCTGAGTCACTGACATGCTCCATATTTAATTAGTACCACAACTGTTCCGTCACTACAACAAAATTCTCCTAAACTATGGTGTTCTTGCGCAGCAAATAAATAATCAGGTGTTCTGTTTTTCTCTCTTCCACTCGCCAATCGGACTTAAAGACTGCTTTTTGCCTTTTTAACAATCAATCACTCCAAGTGAACTTTCTAATCACCATCTATCCTGAAGCACTCAAATGTCCATATGAAGACTAATCAGACTGATTGGTGTTCTGTGTCCACTAGTCAAAATACATTCCACTTACAATATCTGATTACACACACTATATGTGACATTGTATACCAAACAACATGGTCATTTTCTCTCAACTACTTGACAGTCACTCAGGAAAATCTATAAAAGACAGTAATGGCGTGTTTCTTGCCAGTGGCAAATCCAGTTTAAACACAAAGAAATGTGTTGTGTAGATTAGTTCGCTGAAATCTTTGAGGATAAACAGTGAGCCATGTGATTATGGGATGAATTAGTCAAGAATATGGGTGATCTATAAATAACTTTGAGTTGTAGCATTGCTGCACTCCAGATGAAAATGACTAATCAGGTCCCATTTATGCCAAATAATTTGTGTTTAGAATGAGATTAATTAATCTGTTTTTTCTCAGTGTGTCTCATCTCTATGATACTGCATGCTGAAGATTTTTATTTATTTATTTTTTCATTTGAAACAGATGTATTGACCATGATGTGTAAATCCTTAACTGTTTTTAGTAGTGTGCAGGCTATTAAAATGACTGCTTCCCCTCCCTCTCTTACACTCCTGCTCTCTCTTTCTCTCTCTGCGCCATCAGACATAATCCCCTCTTTAATATCACCACTTCTGTTTTTTCCCACTTTCACTTGTCAGTTTCTGACACTTTTGTAAAACCTTTTTTTTTAACAGATGTCTTTCAAATAAAAATAAGTTTTTTTTTTGTTGTACACGCTATCATCTCTGTCTTCCTGCCTCTGTGTTAAACTCAGCAAGCGATGGGTATATGTATGTGGCGTGTGTCTGTGAAATGCACATGCTTATCTTGGTTTGGCTGCTATAGCAGAGGTTGGAAGTGCCTCTGGTTTTATGATTGGTTTTAGTAGTATTAGGCCTTTTGAAGTAGCAGCTTTTTATAATCATTTCCTTAGTGTAAAAGCGGTTTTAGAACCATCTGACTTAATTCTAGCACAGCTGTAATCCTGCGCCACTGTTTATGGTGTGTGGAAATGACAATTTTTTTGCACTTTAAATGCAACAGTGATTCAGCAGGTCAGTCCGCAAATATGTATTATATGCTATATTTATATATACTACAAAAATAAAACACAACAATATGACTTTACAACAGTTCATCAGCTCTAAAAAATAATGCAATTCATTTATAATTCCGTTTTTAAATTACTGCGTGAGAATGATTTTTTTTAAATGGTAAATGGTTAATTGAGGGCACGCAAAGTTCCTATGCTGCCATCATTTGCGAGAAAGGAAAAAAGCCAAATGTATTAGGGTAGAAACACTAAGACTGTACTGTGTCTGCATAGGTTTATGTTCAGGAATATCTGTTTTTGTCTTTAAACTGGCAGAATGTCTCGAATCAATAGCATCTTAAGCATACAGACTGCAGTATCATCTTTAATGTGTGCCAGCATTTGGCTGTGGCTCTAAAAGCTCATGTAATGCATTGATTCAAAAGAAAAATTCTTCTGTACACATTCAGATTGATGTAATGAAAAAGCTAATTACCAACATTTGGCTGAAATTAGCATAAAACTAAAGAGCCCACTTCCTTTAATCTGCAATTTTGCACACAACTGTTCATTATTGATATAATAGCTTCAGGCAGCAGACACTTTATCGTAGGTTTTGTGAAAATCACAAAATAATGCTGGAAATGACTTTGTTTGTTTCTTTGAGCGTTAGAGGACTATCAAGGGGAAATGCACCATTCCTGCCCTGGTTTATTTTTATGGAAATATCCGTGTATATGAATACACACTATAAAGCATAATACGTATATAACACTTGGGGTATAAATTGAGGTCAAAAGTTTACATACACCTTGTATAATCTGCAAAATCAATTAATAATAAATAAATAAATAAAAAATCAGAAAATCATTTAGCACTGACCTGAATAATATATTTCACAAAGAAGTTGTTTACATATAGTCTACAAGAGAAAATAATAGTTTATAAATAATAATAATACTTTAAATAATAATATTTTTAGTTTACATACACTTGATTTTTACTGTGTTGTTACCTGAATGATCCACAGCTGAAACATTTGATATTTAGCCAAAGTAAGAAAAAATGTACACATGTATCTTCATGCAGTTCAAAAGTTTACACTCCTGGCTCTTAATGCATCGATTTTTCCTTCTGGAGCATCAGTGAGCATTTGAACCTTTCGTAATAGTTGCACATGAGTCCCTCAATTGTCCTCAGTGTGAAAAGATGGATCTCAAAATCATACAGTCATTGTTGTAAAGGGTTCAAAACCAAAGAATTAGTGGGACATGAAGGATTTTTCTGAAGAACAGCGGGCAGATTTTGCAAGGTGTATATAAACTTTTGACCTCAACTGTAAGTGAAGCACTTTGTCTAACAATTGCTAACACACAAAACAAAATGCAATACACAACATCACACAGGGTAAAAAAATAAATAGTGATTACAGATTATAGTCCAAGATGTGTGTTTATTCCATGATCATAATAAATGTATTCATTCATTCATTCATTTAGATGTCTTCTGATTGTGAAATAAATGATCAAAGTTTTGTATCTGCACATGTTTACTAAAGTGGATGAACATTAAGTTCATTGTCTTGATTGCTGTTTTAAAGAACTTTGCATAAACTACTCATCAAACCCGCTTTCTCTCTCACCCTCTTCCTTTCTGTGTTTTCATCTGATTCATTATACTGATTAGCCTACTGATGTGCTGCATATCCAAAATTAACATTTGTTTGTGCATTTGCATGTTTTTGCATTTGTATTACTCTCCCTTTGTTATTTTTTCCTTTGGTTGCCTACAAAACTGGATGTGTGTGGCTGTGGTATGAAAACGCATAAGATCCACAAATACACTTACCTTCTTGCAATCCTCTCTCCTAGAGGAAAGTACTTTTGATATTGTTCTCTTATTTGCAGTGCTTAAATTCTGAGGTCAGGCTTACCTCAAAATACCACATTTCTGTCCTTCCAGGATTAGTTGGTCAACATTGTGCTGTTGTCATATTATTGTTACTCTTGTTATTACAGTTGTTTTTGAGCTCTTTGTTGTGGTGTGCCTTGGTCTCCATGGTCCAGGCTATAGCCTCCTTGTCACTATATATGGAATCTGAAGCTTTTGTCACGGCAACAGCAGCCCATAATCCAATAGCAAAGCCTCCTTCTCCAGAGCGTATTGTGTATGTGTTCTAACAAACACACCCGCTGATGTAACTGGGCTGAGCCAGCAGGAACTGCTGTTCCTGTAGTTTGTGTTCTTTTTTGAGAGTGTTCTTGTAGCTCAAACAGTAGGACATGGTGCTAGCAATGCCAAGGTCATTGGTAAAACACATACTTTGAATTCACTGTAAGTTGCTTTGGATAAAAGCATCTGTCAAATGCCTGGATGTCAAGCAAAAAAACAACAACATTCTTGCAGAACAACCTGCAACCTGTCAAGTCTAAGTAGCTGACAGGGTGGACATTTTCGAACAATGACAGGGTAGACATTTTGAGCTTCAATTAGCATATTATCTTACACCAAACTGTGACTAGCTAAATAGTTAGTTGAAAAGAATTTGGTATATTTAAAAGTACATATTTTGAAATACTGTATTCTAATCACCTTCGGCATATATTTTATGCAGACAGGGTTGGACATGTTAAGCTTAGGAAAAGCAAGTAAGCAAACTCAAACAAAGAAATTTTTTGTCAATTTAGAAGTCACCAACTTACTCACCTCAGCTATTAAAATTCCCGCCACTGAAGAGACAAAAAAATCTGCTGTCCAGATGTCACTAAAGGGGGTGGCCTCTTTTTTCAAAGGGACGATTACCCAGTATGACAGTGTGGACTGTCAGGGTTCCCTACGATAAAGGACTCAGATGCAAAAGTGCGAATAAACTGATTTATTAAGGAATATCAGATCAAATTCCCAGCAGCAATCACACAGTCCAGGTGACCACACCACGCAGATTTAGCTCGCACAGACAAAAGCATTCAGATGTCACAATCCTGGCTAGAAGCCAATCTTCACTGAAAATGGTCCTCCAAAAAACAGGCATAAATAAGATCCCAGGCAGACAGTCTCTCCTCACAGGTAATAGTAATTCTCACACACCAGATGATGAGCTCTAAGTCCATAAGCCGTAGGCCACAGATCGCGGAGAAATCAGGCATTAAAAGGAATAACTAGGCAAACAGAAAAAGAAAACATAACTGACAACTAAAAGAACGTAAAGTCAAAACGACAAAACACACTAGCAAAGAAAAAACAAAAACAAGCAGTAGAAATAGAGCAGACAGAATGAAAGAATTGGAATCAGCTGTAAGCGCGTGCAAGGCCACGCTGATTGCAAAAGACAAACAGCTGCTTGCGGCCGCCACTTTGAATTGAAAAACAAAAAGCACATGCAGGAGGAGTAACAGATCAAACCTGACAATGGACAACCATTCAAGGGACATGGACAAATTCTTTTTTATTAAATAAAGTTTTTATTACCAAATGGTCAATACACTCAAATTGAGTAATTAACAAAATTTGAACAAAATTTTTAAATTTTATGATTTGACTATATTCTACTCTTAAGTTATCATGGCAAATGAGTAATGTACAGGACAACAAAAGGCACCCTACAGTGATATTGACCCAATGATGTAATTGTATTACTTTGAGTTATGACCTATCTAGAGTTTCATGGCAAAACTTTGCATTCATGTCAACAAAATAGCATGAAATGTGAAATATCACACAGGAAATTCTGGCAATGTCATTTAAGAGTATGTAGTATGAAATTACAGGAAATGTAAGGTTAGATCTATAAATTGTTTGTTTAAGCTTGTTTTATGTAGCATTCAGCACCTATAGCATTTGACATTGAGTTAGCTGAGGTATAGGGTTTGTTTTAATCCTGACATTGAACCTGATGTGGTTCTAGTGTCTCTTGAGGTGATGTTTTGCGGAGAGACTGACTTTGTTTGCTTTGTAATAGAGCAAACACTTGAGTCTCTTTGTTAAAGGCTGCCATTCAGCACCAAGGACAGCAGCCACTAAAACTCAGCATGACACATAACCATGAAGAGGAATAGCAGAACAGGACACATACTGTCTATGAGCATCCATATAGAAAGACAGTTTTCTACATGACTACCTACCTGCTGTGCCTCTGCTGCATTTTTTTTTATAGTCCTCGGTCGAGATGATTAAATCGTGCCATCTCATAGTGAGAGGCCTGGGATTCTTATTAATGCCAAACTCAAGGCTAGTGATCATACTATGACATTCAACACTAGAGACCCAATCACAGTGCTTCCTACAGCAACACCCTACCTTCATAACTCAAACATAGATTCTGCTGCTGTCAGGTTGGTTCATAGTAGACTGACCTATTTGTAGCATGCTTCCATCCCAGGAACTGTATGTTAGTTAGCTATGCTTTGGAGACAAAATTGTTCCTAGAAATAAGCTAAATCTGACAAACCTTGCTTAGGGGATTTCCGGGGATGTCCTTAAAGGTTAAATGATTCATAAATAACTTTTTCCCCCCCCCAAAAATCTGAAAATTATCAAGTCTGCAGCATGTCCTCATTTAGTTACTTTAGATAAGTATGTGTGTGTGTGTTTGTGTATGTGTGTGTACACAGGTTTAACCTACATTGTGGTCCCCACAAGAACAGTAAAACTGGAACTCAGCTATACTGTGGGGACCATGACGGTCCCCATAAGGGAAACTGGTTAAAAAAAGAGTTAAATTATGTTTTAACTAATAAATATATATGCATACAGGGTTCTGAGAGGGTTAGGGGATGGAAGTCAGTAGAAAGTCCCCACAAAAATATAAAAATTAACATCTGTGAGCTTACATAAAGATGACATATCATGAAAATCTGACTTTTTCTGTGTTTAAGTGCTATAATCAGGTCCTCGGTGCATCTACGCACTCAGAAAACAGGAAAAAGAACAACCCAATTTTTTTTTTTTTGGTAAGCCTTTTTCTGGAAGCTTGTGAAAAAAACAAGCCACTCAGATTTCACTATTTACTGTATGTTATGCAGCTGCCACAACTTTCCCAGCTGTTTACATTCACAGACATAACGACTGTTTTTTTTTTTTAACTCATGTGTGTTTTTAACATACATGTGTGTGTATTTGATAATTTAAGCACAATTAAACATAAAATAACTTTTAGTACACACATGCTGTGTGACAGCCGCTTTCTGTGTGCGTGCTTTAGATGCGTGTGCTCAGAAAACCGTATATCATAACTTTAAACTAATTTGGTTTAAGACGTATGATTTTCGTGCAACAGACAAGATAATCAAAACCAAACAGATGTTTTTTAGCAGAGTATTTGAGGTACGAACTGTAAAGGCACACTACTATAATAAAAAAGGGGGCGGGGAGCAGCAGCTCATTTGCATTTAAAGAGACATGCAAACAGTGTGCTTCTGCTTCCACTCAAAATAGACATGTTCAAAATGATAAAGGATCTGTGGGGTATTTTGAGCTAAAACTTCACAGGCATATTCTGGGGACGCCTGAGACTTGTATTGCATATTGCAAAAAGGGGCATAATAGGTCTCCTGTAGACATTTATTGGAGTCAAATTTGAGTTAAATATAATACAACCTCCTTTTGGGAGGACAATATTTGTAAGTGAGTACGTAAATAAGTCTGGAATGTCACTGTTTAGATAGCTAGGTTAGAGTGTGTGCATGTTCATCATAGCTCAGAATTGTATCATGCATTTAGCTTTGCTCAACATGCTGTTACAAGGGTTTTAAATATGATTGTGATGGGCCTGAAAAGCCAAACTGTTACTTGATTTGTGAGTGCATCCTATTCAGTCCACTAATAATCGGCTTCACTGTCACAACAGAAGAGAGCACAGCTGTATCCCTTTCTGTTCTCAAAATAGAAATGGTTTATGAAAGTTTATAGCTACAGTATCCACTGGGATTACTCCAAGGGAGGTAGACAATCAAAATGCTGAATCTATTTTTGAAATGTTTTTGAATAATAAACATTTCTCCATCAAATGTAAAGAGATTTAAAAAGTGGAGCACTTTTATTTGCTAAGTAAGAACTGTCATTTCTTTAATCCCCATTTTATCTGTGATATTTTCAAGGAGTGGCACATAAGAAGTCAGTTTTTTTAGGGAATTTTAGGGATCTCTAAGGACAGGCTGTCAATTACATTAGCAGTGAGGCGTTTCATTCACTCTGTCTCACTTTCTCTCCAAACAACATAATAAAATCCTCTCTCTTCGCTGTTTTGATCAGGCATGCAGAATCATTTCCTAAGCTTGACTGACTGGCTTGGTTTTTATCTTGTCACTGCTGGTCTTTCAAGGACATCACCTCATTTCAACTCACAGAGCACAAAATGCTGCTTGATCTATGTATTTGAGCTTGTCCTCAAACTGTGAAAATGAAAACTCAAACTTTTTATTGTCACCTGTTCACCGGCTGCTCCTTGTACTCCCGCTGTCTATTGTGTTTATGCTCTCTTTCTTTCCTAAGGTATAAAGCAGAGCTGAGGAATGTTTGTTGCTTTCCACACACACATAGAGGCACATTGGAGGGATAGAGGGCTTTTAAATGTCTAATGGATCTCTCTGAAGGCTTTAACAAGGATATGTTTTACGGATAAATCAATGTGAACACTCTTTCTAAAAGCAGTGTACTCATCACTGAAGTAATTTCAGAAAAATTACAGGGGGAGGAATATTAGCTATTGGCACACATGGAGTATAAAAGGGCCCCAGGTGTGATTTTTGGATGGTTCATCTGCTGCAGCCTCTTGTGTGTTCAGTGTAAAGGGTTCACAGTCCAACACAAACAAGCACAAAAACAGATGCACAGTCACATACAGATGTCATTCGTTCCTATTCGAGTTAGATAGAAAATGTGAAATAGTTTGTTTATGTGTATATCTGTTTATGGTCAGCAAGAATACATGAGGAAGAAACAGAGCACATGCTCATGCAAACTTGTGTGCACATTCACTCACACGTGTCTCTGTCAAGTCATCTGGAAGTAAAGGGAAGAGGCTATCACTCAATAATTCATTCTAGTGTGGCGAGTTTCTGTTGGATTATGCCTATCCAAGCTACACAGCAGCTTTTGTTTTACTAGCAAGAAAACCCCTCATAAACCAGCTTTTATCATCATAAAGCTCTTTGATTATGGTGCTATTCAATAAGTATTTAAACAGCTGTGATGTTAGGGTTGTTACATTTATGTGTTTGTTAAAATTACAGGGGAGTAGGGTACGACGGGGTAAAGGTCCTCATGGGGATAAAATCCTTTACTTAAGGGGCCATTAAAGGCCCTTATGTTGTAAATTGCTTCTTTGTCATTATACACTGTTAAATTGTCATGATTCATAAGGTCATTGACAAAAGGTCAAATTTAAGGTCATTTGAGGTGACTTTTTTATGTATATAGCAATTTTTGACATTACATACATGTAACGTGTGTAAATTACTGTACCAATATTTAATATAAATATTACGTCATTTATATTTTATTATAATATATAATTTATATGTTTTATTATATATTTTAGGCCTTTTGCCTCTAGCTGCCTTTATATGTACATTATTTTTTTTACCACTTTTTACACAAATTTATTAATTTATAATTTATTATTAGATAAAATAATATTATTCAATTTTATTATAAAGTCGGCGGCAATGGCCTCGTGGTTAGATGTCATATAGCGCTGACATATAGTGCCGTTGCGCTGCGGGCGTCCCGAGTTCGAATTCCAGCTTGTGGACCTTTCCCAATCCCACCCCATTCTCTCTCTCCTACATCGCTTCCTGTCTTCCCTACACTGTCCTATCTAAATAAAGACATAAAAATGCCAAAAATAAATCTTAAAAAAAAAAAAAAAAAAAAATTATATATATATATATATACAGTGGGTACGGAAAGTCAGACCGTGACTGTTCTTGAATGGCCCAGCCAGAGCCCTGACTTAAACCCAATTGAGCATCTCTGGAGAGACCTAAAAATGGCTTTCCACCAACGTTTACCATCCAACCTGACAGAACTGGAGAGGATCTGCAAGGAGGAATGGCAGA
>JAHKKF010517955.1:0-11916 GCA_019740295.1 Labeo calbasu
GTTTTCCTGGTTGCATTTGCACCGGCAGCACTTTATTTGCGACATTTACAAACATCAACAACCGGTGAATGGAGGACGTTGTGTTCTGAGCTGTTTTGTTGTGTCTTATGGGTTCTGTAATAACGGAGATGGAATGTAATCGCACAATTTACGCGATCAAAAGAGCATGAAAATCTGACTGAATCTCCTATGACAACTTGCAGTGTTACATATCATTGAGCCTAGTTCCTGTGGTGCAGACATGCCAAAAAACGTGAACTTCTGCCAATGGATCCTCCAGTGCGAAAGCCCCTTATGTCTCTTTGCCATTGTCCACCTTTTGATTAGAGTGGCATCAGGCCCATCTCTGGTCCCAGATGGCATGAGGTTTTGGCCATGGCCTTGGCAGGACTGGTAAATCCAACACTGTCATACTTGGTCACGCTCAGGCTGCTGGCGAGACGTAAAGGAGTTGCTGGCAGGTGCTGATGAGTCAAACCTCTAGAGCTCCAGGCCACGGCTCACTCCAATTACAGCGAAAACTTTATATGGGGTATCACAAGTGCCACTCCTAGGCATGTGATAAATTTATATTGAAGGTACACTTTATGTTCCGTGAAGTAAACCACCGAAAGATGCTGCTCATCTTACTGTATGTGCTCCTCCTCTTTTTGACTATGGCTTTTATTCCCCCGTCTGTCCTTTTACCCTTCACTCCTCATCTTCTCTGTGAAATTCACTGTGTTAGCTTATTCTTTTTTACTGTTCCCCCTTGTTCTTTAAAAAACTGCTGCTTTGCTTCAGGAGCGGAAATGAAGAGAAGCTCATGGCCCTGCTCACGCCGTTAAACGTCAACTGCCATGCCAGCGACGGTCGTAAGGTAAGAACATTCACTGTGCCATAAACGTTTGACCACTGTTGGTGAAAACTCCATAGAGCTGTTAATATTTTCCATCTGACAGACCTACAAAATGAAGTCAAGGTAGATTCCATATTTAATCAACTGCTGTCCAGGGTTATTATAATTTTCAGTTCTTAATATAGTTGTACTCTGTGTTCTCAAGATTTTGTTAAGAAGAGCATTTTATTTATAACACTAGCACTGGTTTCGTCGTGTTGGAAATTATTGTTCCTACCAAAATGGAGTTGATTCAAGTCAGCTATTGAGACATTGCCTTTATTTGCATGTTTAATTAAATATGGTGTCTACCAGGCTTCATTGTGAGAAATGCGACATTGTTCACTTCCCCTGCATTAGCTTATTTGCAGATGAAAATAAGTTTATTTTATGTAATCATCATTAAATTACAAGTAAAAGCCAATGTGCAGGGTTGGGTTTAAAGCTGAAGCTGAGGAGAGCATCACTCTGAATTGTTATTTAATTGGTTCGTATTTAATCAAGTACATCACTCAAGTAATTTATGCAGAACTGCCGTTTAATTAGACTAGTTTTTGCTGTCGTTGTTGCACATGAAATTCAAGGCTCAACGTTTCACTTATCAGAGAGTTTTAGGTTCAGAGAAATATTGCTTGCATTTGGTTTAAAGATTAAAGCAAACCCTCAGGTTTTCATGAATATATACTGTGGTTTACTTGCAGCAAGAGTACTAGCCTGCACTTCACTCTCTGTTTAGCATGAGCTTTAAATGGAGTTTGTTTTCTTTTTTCTGGTCTGATATATGTATTTTAAACAAGACTTGTTTGAGATTTGTCAGCAGCACATGTTAGACCATGTACAACGAGTTCTCCATCAATATTTGTCGCTGAGGACAAGATAGGAGTAGTGAAATGGTTGCAGAAGTGTCCTAATCTCTCAGTGAGATCAAGGGCTTGATTTAGAGGAATTACTCTCAGCCGCTTCTGCATGTAGTCCTCATGCATATTTATCGAATATTGACTGATTTCCCAAGTGTGCTACCCAAAATGTTTTTTTATTTTTTTTTTTTTCCTCTCTGGTTTGGTAAACATTTTCAGAAGAGTCTGCACTCTCAGCTCATATGCACTGTCTGTGACATTACTGAAGTATTTAACAAAGATTGGTGCTTTATTACATAATTATTTTTCAGCTATTTGCTTTTATTTTTGAACACAGCAGTAATAATTCTAGATTGCAAATGCAGCATATATAAACACTCTGAAGGATGCTGTGATGATTTGCCAGTTGTTTTTTTTCCTCAGTGCTTGTTGGGATTAACAAATCACTGTCACTTGTGATTACAAGCTAAGGCATTTTATTAAATCATTTTCAAAGAAATTGCAGGATGGATTTCATCTTATGTGTCAGGTACCAATCCTCTAATTTCATATATATTTTTAATACTTTATACCATATAAATGTTTACAGATTTGAATGCAACTAAACATAGGATTTGGCTTTCGTAAACATAATGCTAAATAACTAACTGCAGTTACTAGGGCTGATTAAAAATATAAATTTCTCGATTTTAAACGGTTATCATCTATCATCGATTAGTCTAGCCTGTTTTCAGTTAGGCCTGATGAGCGGAATATTGTAGCACTCCTCCCATCCAGTAAATCGCAATAAGCGTTGTGCTTTGTTAGTTTTGATATAAAACAAAGTATCATATTTCAATTTCGGTCAGTTTTATTGCTGTTTTTAAACAGCAAATGCCGTTTTGGCGCTGTTTAATGTGGAGTGACGGATCGCTGTAGCGCCTGAGGTAAAGAAGCGGCACCGTGAAGCGGATGTGAACTGATCGTCTCCTCCGCTTTAATACCAGTTTCATCGTGAAATAAACATGAATAAACACCCAAAGGTATGTTAAAAGAGAGTACAACTTACCAAAATCCATATCCTGTCTCATGTAATCGCTTATTCAGTGTTTCAATCGCGGAAGGACGTCAGTATAACAGCTTGTAAACAGTATGCCACGTAACGTCACATTTACCTCACACAAAAGTATTCGGTGAGCATAAACTCGTTAGTCACCTAGAAAATTTCACTCTAGAGAGGAGAATTTGCTAAATATATACGCATATATGAATTTGCTAAATATATTATAAACAATATGTAGCGTAACGTCACATTTACCTCAGAAAAAAATATTCGGTGAGCACAAACTCGCTGGTCAGATAGAAAAAATGAACTCGAGAGGAGAATTTGCTAAATATATTGTAAACAATGTCACGTAACATCACATTTACCTCAGAAAAAAAATATTCGGTGAGCATAAACTCGTTAGTCAGCTAGAAAAATGAACTCTAGAGAGGAGAGTTTGCTACATGTATGCAGCATATAACATTTTCATTATGATTTTCACTGCTCTTCGGTGTTTATGTTTGAATAAATCCGTCAAGTTTTTGTGGCAGTCATTTCAATGTTTATTTTTCAAAAACGAATTGAATTATAATTATGTAATTGTAAATTTATTATTACACTGAGTGTAATTTAAGCATTTGAGTACAAATAAGTTCATTTTAACCTTCAATATTATAGTCATGTAGTACCAGCTGACTCTCATGTATATTCTACAGCATTAGAAATATATCCAAAATAATCTATATCGAATCGCAAGCTTGAGAGTCAGAATCAAATCAAATCGTGATATTGTGTTTTTATCAGTCTGTATGTACAAATCTCATTTGAAATATTACTTGTTTCCATTTCTCTTGAAGAGAATGCAATTGAAGTCCAGACAGTGGACCAGCAGACTGCCGTCTGACTCTTAAACATTTTAATGCAGTGCAGCGCTGCACGTTTAAAAATGTCTCTGCGCTGCTTACTGCTGTTTACTCTGCAACATTTATAACACAACATAGATGTTGTCCTTTTGATCAGAACGTTGGCCATTTCACATTGCGCCAAGCATCCCAGGGTTATTTTTTTAAAACAGCCTAGATTGAAATTCATCCCTGAAGTTGTTTAACAAGGTCTCTATTCATCTTAAAACAGGTGAGTGGAGTAAAGGCTCACTGAGGATGTACCCGAGATTGGCTTTTATCGACCCAGGGGCCCATATCTCGCCTGTCTGTGTTAGCGCCTCTAACAAAATCTGATGCTCGTCACCTTAGTAATTTCTGTGCGAGATGCTGTCATTAGTAAAGAGATTATAGTATTTAGATGCATCTGATCTGTACCCTCTTGAATGAATCTCAATGGATTTAACCCACTCAGAGAATAGATTGGCATTGCGTTTCATGTTTAATAGATTTTGGTTCATGATGTGTAAGAATTTTACAGTCACCACGATGATGCTTATTCAAACACAAAGAGCTGGCGTGTGCATTATGGCCGGGATAATCTTTAGCTCTTTTGGACTTAATAAAAAACCGCTCTTTCTGGGTCCATCTGCTTTAGTTGGCTGTTTTGCTCTCCCAGGCTTTATGATTGTATAAAGATCAGTCTAAGCTAATGTCAATAGCGGCTTCTGCCTGAATCGCGGAGATGCCGCTTTCTTTTTTTCTTCGCTACTTCATTAGATACAGAAAGACACCACAGGAAGAATAGAGCATGTCAGGTTGCAAAGCCGAGTCCTTTGTTTGTTTGATGTGATCAGAGGATACCTTCTTTCTTTAGATCCACAGAGAGATGTTTCTCTATTTTCTGCTTACGTGTTTTTTTTCTTCTCCGCTGTGAAGCCAAGAGAAAGACCTTGGAAGCGTGTTATTTAGAGCTCTGTCCCTTTAATTTCATAGCCAATTTCATCCACCTGATACTCTAGTCTCAACCATGAAAAGTGATTTGACTTACAGCGACCGCCAGCGCTGTTTAGAGACAGAGCTCTCCTCCACAAAACACCCCCGTCCTGTAACGCTGAGTAGATTTCAGCTGGACCCCCGCCAAACCCCCATATGGTTGAATTATGTATTCTGCGCTCAGACAGAAAAGCACTTCCTTAGTCTTCTGTCCACATGTCTCTGTGCCAAACAGTGTGTTGTGGTTCTACTTGATGTTCTGTAAGAACTGGGGATGTATTGGTTCAGATTTCTCACGGTTTGGTTTGTATTATGTTTTTGATCAGTAAATACCTAACATGTTTTCGTTAATGGTACCAATTAGGTTGTTCACTATAACTTCATCTTTTATAACATACAATTCTAGCATTATTCTCCACATTTATTTTTTATAACGCCCCATTTACGATTCCTTTACATGCATTAAGCCATATGTGACCCTGGGCTGCAAAACCAGTCATAAGGGTCAAATAAGTGAGATTTATGAACTTAAAAGCTGAATAAATAAGCTTCCCATTGATGTATGGTGTGTTAGGATAAGACAGTATTTGGCCGAGATACAACTATTTGGAAATCTGTGGGTGCAAAAAAAAAGAGAGAGAAAATAACATATCTCTTTATTTAAATATATATATATATAGAGAGAGAGAGAGAGAGAGCAAAAAAGTAAAGGCATTTTTTCAAATGGAAATTATTTTAGCATATTTAGTGTAGCATTTATATATCTCACTCACAAATACACACACAAATATACATTAAACACACACAAATACATTTGTTGCTTTATTGTGAATGAAGTTAGTGTTTGGTTTTTTTCAGAGTTGATGTTAGACTTCAGAAGGACATTATTTTATTTTATTTTAACCATGTCACTCCACTATGGAAGCCCGTCTCCGCCACTAAATAAATTTTTTTTAAAAGGTAATTGCAACTTTTTGTCTCACAATTCTCAGCTTTTCCTCGCAATTGCGTATTGCATACTCGTAATTCTTACTTCTGACTTTCTCAGAATTGTGTGATATAAACTCACAATTGCAAATTCTAAATTCAGAATAGCGGTGTATATAAGCTTGCAATTGCGAGTCTGACTTTTTTCTCTCAAAAGTTTATCTCGCAGTTCTGGCTTTTTTTCTTGCAATTATGAGTTTACATTCCATAGTTCTGATTTCTTTCAAACTTGCAATTCTGACTTTTTTTTTTTTTTTGTCAAATTAACGGAATATAAACTCGCATTCGCAAGAAAAAAGTCAGAATTGCAAGATAAAAACTCACAAATCTGACTTTTTCTTGCAAATATGAGTTTATCTTGCAATTTTGACATTTTCTCTCAATCTCGCAATTTTGACTTTTTTTCTTGCAAATGCGAGTTTATCTTGCAATTCTGACTTTTTTCTCACAGTTGTGAGTTTATATCTCAGAATTCTGACTTTTTTTCTTGCAAATGCGAATTTATCTTGCAATTCTGACTCTTTTCTCACAATTGTAAGTTTATATCTCGCAATTCTGACTTTTCTCTTGCGATTGCGAGTTTCATCTCAGAATTCTTTTCTTAGAATTGTGTTTTACAGACTCAGTTCTGACTTTTTTCTCAGAATTGTGTGATATAAACTCACAATTGCGAGTTATAAAGTCAGAATTGCAAGATAACTCGCAATTCTGACTCTTTCTTGCAAATGCGAGTTTATCGTGCAATTTTGACATTTTCTCACAATCTCGCAATTCAGATTTTTTCTTGCAAATGCGAGTTTATCTTACAATTCTGACTTTTTTCTCACAGTTGTTTGTATCTCGCAATTCTGACTTTTTTCTTGCGATTGCGACTTTCATCTCAGAATTCTTTTTTTAGAATTGTTTTACAGACTCGCAATTCTGACTTTTTTTCTCGGAATTGCGTGATATAAACTCACAATTGCGAGTTATAAAGTCAGAATAGCAGGATAGAAACTGGCAATTGCGAGAAAGTCAATTGCAAGATAAAATCTTGCAACTCTGACTTTTTTCTCACAATTGCAAATTTATGTCTCACAATTCTGACGTTTTTCTAGCAATTCTGACTTTTTTTTTCTCAGAATTTTGAGATATGAACTCACAATTGTGAGTTAAAGTCCAGTTCTGAGAGGAAAAAAGACTAGTATTCTCAGAATTGCGAGTTCTGACTTCTGAATTAATTTGCAGTTACATGCTATAAAATCAGTATTACATATATAACATACAATTTTGACTAGTTTTCTTGTAATTATCCCTCAATTGAGTTTTTTCTCAATAGTTTATAAGTTTATATCATGCAGTACTGACTTTATAACTTGCAATTGTGAGTTTTTATCACGCAATTCTGAGAGAAAAAGTGCAATTACCTTTTTGTTTTTTTGTTTTTTTTTCAGTCTATTCAGTGGCTGAAACAGGCTTCCATACCCCACTTTTCTTGCTTTTACCCAACTTAAATGTTTACAGTCAACAGTCATTTAGTGAAAAGCGTTGTCCACCTCTCATTTCTGAAAGTGTGGGATGTTTGTGTTGATAACACTGTCCTAAGTGCTATGTTTTCATTTTATAGAGCGTTTTTCAGTCCCTTCAAGCTACACACTCGATCAAGCAGGTTGGATTAGTTTTTTGGCTTTTACTGAGAATAGAAACATGACCCTTATGTTGTCTGTAAGTGAAAACACCATGCTGGTGAGGCAGATCCGCTGCAGCATATTGTCCATACTTACACTACAAGGTACTTCACCACGGTTGTCTTGGTCATGCATAGTGCTTTGATATTCAGACTGGAGCATGATAATGCTTTCCACTGAGCTTTAATTAGCCAAGATATCTCCATTCAAAATGATATCTTCCGCTGCCAGACACGAGCAACTTCTGTATGGATGGCAATGGCTTGACGCACTTTCACCCGCTCTCCATTACAAGTGAACCACTTTTCATTTCGTAATTATATGTTTGCCTCAGTGGCCATCACGCTCTGAGCCCTGGATGCTGTAACAGATGGCCTTGGGCCCTCAATTTATTGCTTGCTGTTTTCCACACACTTCACCTCACTGGGGATTTTTAGATTATACAGGACACATCATTCATAAAATAATATTGATTTAGTTGTTGTGTTTTTCCCTTTCTGTGTTTCCAAGCACATGAAACTATTGAATAGAATAAGGCTGTCACGGCAGCAACATTTCAGTAGTCGATACCAATACAAGTGATTTTCTCAAGGAACCAGTTTCGAGTCTGCAGCAATGTTCAGTATGAATTGTTATGAAACAGCACTGCTTTTACATAGTTGCTTAGACTGCAGTTATGAAAAAGCACTATTTTTAGTTATTAACGTTAAATATTAATAACAAAGTAAATTTCACTTTTTTAATTGTCATATCACTTTACATTTTACATTTTTTTGCTGAATCTCAAGTTTTTGGGTTTTAATTTTTACATTCAAATTTTTTTGTCCTATTTACATCCTAGATAAAGTCGAACAGGCAAGCCTGAAACAGAATCGTAATGTGCCGTGTTTGCTTATTCTTTCACATCTATTAAGTCTAACAGCATGAACCTAGAGGCTTCTGCCATTTCCAACATCTATCCTAATGAGAGGTGATGATGGGGGAGCATGCAAGCCTCTCCACCGGTTCAATCTCATCTCAGCCTTTGCCACGCAGACCGACATCTCTCTCAGCACCCTGCAAATTACCTTACATTTATCTTTCCCATGTTGTGCTGTTGTTAGTGTTTTGATGCTGACCAATTTTAGTAGCTTCAAAGTTGTACCAACACTGATATATTGAAAGCACGTCTCTGGTCCCATGCTGTGAAATTAGGGCTTCCTGTTTTCTTATTTGAGGTCCCGTCTCATCACGCGCTGAGATTTCTTTTGCGCTGCTAGATATACGCAGTGCCGTGTGCTCGCTGTGCTACGCTGAATCAAAATCACTGCAAAATCAATTATTTTTGCAAATGTGAAAGCCTGTTTTCATGTCAGTCAGACTTATTTGCAGTCTAACTAATCAGGTATACAGAGGTGGCGTCAGTCCATAGTCATCCTATAAGGAATCATTTAAGAGAGCTGTCATCCTCATAGCTTAAATGCTGTATTGTGCATTCTCGTAAAATTTTTGCTTATTTTATTTTATTTTATTTTATTTTTATTTTTATTTTATGTATCTGTCTGTCTGTCTCTGTCTGTCTGTCTGACTGTCAATCTGTCGTTCTATCTGTCAGTCTATCGTACGATTGCACTTTTGTTGTTGTTCTGTCTATCATTTGTCCTATCATTTGTTGTTCTGTCAGTCTATATCTATCGTTCATTCCTTTGTTTGTTCTCTCTGTCTGTCTTTATGTCTGTCTGTGTATCTATCCTTCGTTCGTTCATTCTGTCTATCTGTCATTCATTAGTTTGTTTGTTCTATCTATCGCTGTCGCTCTTTCATTCTAGCTTTCTATCTATCTGTCTGTGTGTGTCTGTTTATCTATCTGTCTATCTATTGTTGTTCTGTCTTTGTCTATCGTTCATTCGTTTGGTCTGTCTGTCGTTCGTTCGTTCTATCGATCTATCTATCTATCTGTCTGTCTATCTGTTTGTCTATTGTGCTATCTGTTCTATCACTCTGTCATTCTGTCGTTCTGTCAATCCATTGTTTTATCGTACTATTGCACTTTTGTTCTGTTCTGTCTATCATTTGTCCTATCATTTGTTATATCTTTGTTGTTCTGTCAGTCTATATCTATCGTTTGTTCCTTTGTTTGTTCTGTCTATCTGTGTATCTATCCTTCGTTTGTTCATTCTGTCATTCATCTGTTGTTCGTTCTATCGCTGTTGCTCTATCTTTCATTCTAGCTTTTTATCTATCTGTCTGTCTGTCTGTCTATCTGTCTGTCTATCTATTGTTGTTCTGTCTGTCTGTTGTTAGTTCGTTCTGTCTGTCTATCTGTCGTTCATTTGTTCTATCCATCTATCTGTCTATTTGTCTGTCTATATCTGTCTTGTTCATTAATTTGGTCTGTCTGTCATTTGTTCATTCTGTCTATCTGTTTTTCATTCTTTTGTTCTATCTGTCTATCTATCTGTCGTTCTATCTAGTGTTCTATCTGTTGTTCTATCTATCTATATTGTTCTTTCAATCTATTGTTCTATCTGTTGATCTATTGCTCTTTTGTTCTGTCATTCTGTCATTTGTCCTATCATTCTTTCTATCCCTGTTGTTCTGTCTGTCCGTCTGTCTGTCGTTTGTTTGTTCGTTCTGTCTGTCTATCTGTCTGTCATTCTATCATCTATCTTATTTTTATTTTATTGTATTATTATTTTTTGTTGATGATTTGTTTAATAGAAACCTTGTAAAATAAGGCTTACTTTTAAATCTGTTTTTTTTCTGGGTATTTTTACTACTCTGCTTTGCTTACTCTGTGCAGATTTCTTCAGAGTATTCTATTTCCAGTTTTTCCACAATGGCTTCTTGTTGCGTAGGATGTAAAGGTCTTGACAGATCTGTTCTTCAATTTATTGCAGATTAAATAGGTCTCTCAAGACAGCAGTCGTCAAGCATGTGGTGAGATTTACTGCTACAATCCACTCTCAAGTATTTCTTATGAGGTGTTGCTCATTTATTATTTTATATTATTTAAATCAGACCTTTCAGCTGATTAAAATAATTAATTTTCATTTATTTCTGTTGGTGTTGGTGGTGCATCCATTGCTTGCTTTCTTGTTAATTTTGTTAAAGAAATGTAATGGCTTTAGAAGTATTTTATTAATCTGAGAAGTTAACGTGTTCCGACCAGCCAGTTGACTTAAAAATTAAAATTGTCTTCCTCTGCTATTCTAATGTTATTGTGGGTTTTTTGTATATGGAAGACGAAAATTTGTGGATTGTCTAAGCTGCCATTTGAAAATAGCTGATAAGAAAATGATATGCTGTAGGTTTGAAATGGCAGTGGTGAAAAAATGATTTATTTTAGTTTGAAGTATCCCTTTCAATAAATTTTTCTGTGTGGCGTATGGCATCTCTCTGTAGAAGTTCTGTGCCCTGCAACAAATATTACCCCTAATATCTGCCTTTTTATAAAATCTATTCTAGTTTGTTAAATTATTTCTCAGATTGGTATTTTCTTTTGTTATGTGTAATGCTCCCTTAGAAATGTACATCATGTAACACAGCATTTTATTCTCTTCTGTCATATTTTCTGGCTGGCCGTGTTGTCTCAGCATTTCATGGCAGCTGTGACCCTGGAGGAGCTCCTGCTCAGCGAAGCGTTAGCGTGTTAAATGTACCCCCTTGAACTGCTTTGTATTCAGGTTGGGCCTCTGCCTGCCTCTCTTGCCTGCATGTGAGGAACCAGGCACGTGGTTGGCGCTCCCATATTGCAATTTGCTTCAACCTGTGAGGATTCAATGCCCTGCAGAGCCGTGGTGATTTGAAGGATGAAAAGTGGCTGTCCTGCGAATCAAAGTCTTGAGTATGGAAACAGTGACCACCGGACTTGCTATAGACACTCATAGATACCAGGCTTGTGCAGAACTTCAAAACATTCAGTTTAAATCGATTTGGCCAGTTTTTAGGAAGTCTGTCGTTTGTTCATTCGTTCTGTCGCTCTGTCTATCGTTCTGTTGGTCATACTATCATTTGTTATATCATTCTGTCGTTCTGTCAATCTGTTGTTCATTCTATCGTTCGTTCTGTCATCTATGTATAATGTTCTGTTGTCTATCATTCTGTCTGTCTACCCATCTAACGTTTGTTCGTTCGATTGATCATTCTATATATCAGTCTATTGTTCTGTCTATCTGTTGTTCATTCGTTCTATTATTTGTTCTATCTCCTATCATTCTGTCATTCTATCTATATCTGTATATATATATATCTATCTGTCTATCTCTATCTGTCGTTCTATCATTTTATCGTTCAATCTATTGTTTGTTCTGTCGTTCTCTCTCTATCTATCATCTGTCTTTATCATCTATTGTTCTATGGTTCTATCTATATAGCTGTCTGTCTGTCTATCTATCTATCTATCTATCTATCTATCTATCGTTTTATCATTCTGTTTTATCATTCTGTCATTATATTCTATCATTCTATCTCTGTCTCTCATTTTATCATTCTATATATCCATCTATCGTTCTGTTTGTTTGTTTGTTCTGTCATTTGTCTCGTTCTCTTGTCTATCTATCTATCTATCTATCTATCTATCTATCTATCTATCTATCTATCTATCTATCTATCTATCTATCTATCTATCTATCTATCTGTTGTTCTA
>JAHKKF010517956.1:0-22052 GCA_019740295.1 Labeo calbasu
TTTTTTAAAAAATATATTAAATTATATATATTTATATATTGTTCAGTGTAATTTGAAGTGATGCGTCATATTAGTTATTAATTTGTGTTGAAACTGTACCTGGTTAATACAGGACTACAGGGCTGTTCTCCCGGAGTGTATGCAGAGGAACGGTCTGTTTTCTTTCTGGGGATTTGCAGGTTTTGAGCCGATGAAGATCTCCTCAGCTGGAGAAAGGGAGACCCCTAGTGGTGAGACATGATACAGTCAGCACTGCTCTCTGAACGATCATCTTGAAATTTTAAAAAGTAGCATATTGACACATCCATTTAACTTTATACAGTATCACTTCAATTGTAATTGATAACCATTTATACAAAACAAATTATTACATATGTTTTTTGCAGCACATCTGAAGTTTAATATTATGTTGTAGATGCTAACCAGACGTATAGTCTGCAATGAGGGGGCTTTCTTCAGCTGGTGGTCGTGTCTGTGTGTGGGGCTGGGGGAGGTGGAGGGTGAGGTCGGCCGAGTGTTTTGATTCGGGTTTGAGTTGGGTTTTGGTTGCAGGCTGAGCTGATCCATGCTGCTGGATCGTCCTTTTCCCAACAACCCTACACTGTTCAACCCCATGGCAGAGAAGAACCGCCGCAGGGAAAGTTTGGGTCGACCCTCCCGATGCTCTGCATCCGTCCCAGCTCTAAAAAACAGGGTGAGTCATAAAAGGCTATTTCAGTATGTTTTTTGCTATTTTAATCTCCACGTTTTATTCTTTTTTTTTTTTTTGCAATTTTGATTTTGTGACATCAGTATAAAGGTTTTTGCAATTGTAGTTCTCAGTCAGTAGGTGGCAGTGTTGTAATATAAAACATGCAGTCAAAAGGAAGCCTGGCCCACATCTCCCTGACCTACTTTGAGCCTTAAGTGCCAAAGCAATCCGTATGATTGTGGCCCCGGAAATTATATTGTTCGGAGAAAGGATTGAACATTTTAGTAAAGGATCTGGTTTGTTAAAGTCCTAACCGAAAAAAAGGCGGGGGGGAGGTTGCGGAAAAGGGAGGTAGCTGTGGGTACAAACATAGCATATTCATTATTTCCATCCTCTCTTTCTTTCCCTCTTTACTCACTGTGAAAAGTTTGGGCTAGTTGCCCTGTGATGCACTGGTCTGATTGGCCCTCTGACGTGTCCGTCATTGAGACGAGTCTGGGTTGATTCAGCACTGCTGGATGTTGCATCAGATCCCAGCTGTCCTGTACTCTGGTGCTGTTCCACATCTAAGGAAGAATGAAAAATGTGGCTGTGCGTATTATAGCATAATGGATAAAAGATTTAAAAGATTCTATTGTAAATTGTGAAATGTTTTTCCAATCTACGTCACATAAGATGGAACATTTTTGAAGGAGATGGAAAAAGACTGGCAGAGAGTAGCTGCTGATCTCACTAGCAATTGGCCCGCTGTGGGATTACTCTGACAGGACAGTGTGGATCTGCTGATCTGAGCAATCCCAAGTGAAGAGAAGCGCACATGTGCTCACCCGAAGGTGTCACCTTGCTGACTGGAGCAGGGCTCACAGGTCTACCTGGAATTGTCGCTTGATTCTGGGAAGGGCTTTGATTAATTTTTAAATTAGATTACATAAGCGTGCATTTGAAATCTAACCTTCACAGTGCTAAATATTAGCTTGATCCTTTGCAGTCTGCTCAATTATGAATTAAAAATGTGGACACAACAACTGCTAGTCCAAGTAGTGCTTTAAAAATTGCAGACTTTGTGCCATGGAATATCTTTCTGAAAAACTAAATTTTAGCTAAGTGACTAAAGCTCAGTGCTAGTAACCAGAAGGTTGCTGGTTTGAGTAAAACGGTGATCACCACTGTGCTCCTAATCTAGGCAAGAGGTCTCCAAACTCGGCCGGTGTGCTGCAGAGTTTAGTTCCAACCCTAAACACACCTGAACTAGCTAATCGAGGTCTTACTAGCCATGCTAGAAACTTCCAGTCAGGTGTGTTGAGGCAAGTTGGAGCTAAACTCTGTAGGACATAGGCCCTCCAGGACCGAGTTTGGAGAGCCCTGATCTAGGCACTTACCAATGTTTTTTAGGGCAGGGGTCTCCAAACTCTGTCCTCTGTCCTAGCTCCAACTTGCCTCAGCACACCTGCTTGGAATTTTCTAGTTTGTCTTTGATTAGCTGGATCAGGTGCGTCTGATTGGGGTTGGAGCTAAACGCCACAGGACACCAGCCCTCCAGGACCGAGTGTGGAGACCCCTGCTTTAGGGGGATTCTCTCTGTAAGTGTACAACAGGGATCTCTAAAGCCCTGTTCCAAATGAAACACTTCATGAGCACTTGCGGTCTTACGGACTTACAATGGCTGCCACGTGTGCGTGTCCGTTATGTCCACGAGATGGTAGGGTGTCCCATTCATCATTTTAGCATTCAGAAGGGTGCTCGCGAGCACCCCCTTTTATGGCCGCTATGCGCCCTCGATACACACTTTTGCTGAGCCCGCACTGGTGCGAGCTCCAAGCAGACTTCTACCCGACAGTCAAAGCGCCATTACGTCACAAGACCATGAGGGTTTAGGGTGCCATTTGGGACAGGTCCTAACCATGCTCCTGGAGAGCTACCTTCCTGCAGACTTCAGTTCCAACCTTGCTCCAACCTCACCTTCATGTAATTGACAAGTAGCCCTGAACACCTTGATTAGTTGGTTCAGGTGTGCCTGATTAAGGTTGGATCTGAAATCTGCAGGACAGTAGCTCTCCAGGAGCAGGGTTGGAGTCCCCTGGTCTAGCTTTAACCCCAGTTAAACACCTGAACCAGCTAATCAAAGTATTTTAGGCTTATTTGATGGTGTGATGGACTTCAATGTAAGTTGTAGCTGAACTCTGCAGGACAACCGAGTTTGGAGACCCCTGATCTAGGCAATTTCCCAGTGTTTCTTTATGGTAGGGGTTTCCAAACTCAGTCCTGAGGGGCCACTGTCCTGAAGAGTTTAGCTTGCCTTAGCATACCGGTCTGGAAGTTTCTAGTATGCCTAGTTAGACCTTGATTACCTGGATTAGTTGTGTCTAACTGGGGTTGGAGCTAAACTCTGCAGGGCACCGGCCCTTCAGGACCGAGTTTGGAGACCCCAGCTTTAGAGGGATTTTCTCTGTAAGTGTACAACAGGGATCTCCAACCCTGCTCCTGGAGAGCAACCTTCCTGCAACCTCAGTTCCAAGTTGACAATTAGCCCTGAACACCATGATTAGTTGGTTCAGGTGTGCTTGATTGAGGTTGGATCTGAAATCTGCAGGACGGTAGCTCTCCAGGAGCAGAGTTGGAGACCCCTGGTCTAGCTTTAACCCCAATTAAACAAGCCTGAATCAGCTAATTTTTTAGGCTTACTTGCTGGTGTGTTAAACTTCAAGGTAAGTTGGAGCTAAACTCTGCAGGACACCGGCCCTTCATAAACAGGTTTGGACATCCCTGGTGTATGTTAAGTTGCTTTGGATCAGGGGCCTCCAAACTCATTCCTGGAGGGCCACTGTCCTGCAGAGTTTAACTCCAACTTGCCTCAACACACCTGCCTGGAAGTTTCTAACATGTATAGACCTTGATTAGCTGATTCAGGTATGTTCAATTTAAGTTGCAACTAAACTCTGCTAGACTCTCCAAGACGGAGTATGGAGACCCCTGTTTAGTGACTACTGCTATTAGGCCATGTAGTTAAACTGACCTGTTAGCCTTTCTTCCCCTTGTATGGGTGAGTTTCGAGCACACAGAACTGGGCTCGTCCTAAGTATGGGTCCAGGGATGATCATTGCAGATCTGTCCTCCCAGTAACCCAGTCCAGAGGAAGCCTGTTCCTGAGGACAACTCTCCACAGCGCCCCCTGCCTCTGTGGAGTCCAGATGGTACTCTGGCGAAGATATGAGTGTGACGGTCCGCTGACCATTAGAGCGGTTCTTTGAGCTGGATTTCAGGGCTGATTTTTTTGGTTGGAGGGGTGGAGGGGTTGGATGAGGAAGGTGGCAGCTGGATGGTTCTCCTTTGGGGGGCAATGGAGGTGCCACAGGTCCCTTACTGGATGTGGGGCTGCATGTGGCTGGGATTCTCTGTCCAAGTGGATCAGTGGCATAGGGGTTGAGTGGCAATGTTAGTCCATTCGAGAGACACATTTGAGTTCCGCCATTGCAGTCAGGAGGTGTCGGAGCCCTCAGCCCATTGACATACAAGGGTTCCTGCTTGCTCTCTTGCTTCCGGACCTTCTTCTTTAACTTCTGGAATGTTCCTCTACCGCTTACGTTATCCGCAGGACTGCAGTGTGTTCCATCGCTGTGGACAATAGCAGGACTCGTCCCAATGTATGTCTCCTTAATTTGTTCGATCCGGACAAGCCGGTTAGGAAGGGTGGGAGCAACCCAACATGGTATCTTCTTCCCTTCAACTTCCCCATTAGGTAAGGACAGAGTATTTGAGTTCAAGCTAGGCCCGTGGGGTTCATTTAGAAAGGTACCACAAGAGTTGCACTGCCTGTTTGCTGTCTCCGAACCTTTGCCGTTCAATAAACTCTTCTTGGCTTTTGTCTTCCAAAATGCTGAATCATTCGAGCCATGTCCTGTCTCTGCCTGTCCATTGATGTAAGACGACAAGGTGGGTTTGGACACCAGCAGCCCTTGTGCTCTTTCTCCAGCCCTGCGCCGCTGGCGTAGCCGCTCCAGGTAGCGCACCTCAGCGTCCTTCTCCGATTCGTCTTCAAAACGTACACGCGTAGGGGACTGCCCGTGTCTCCGACGGGTTCCACCTGCCGAGTCGCCGCTGGAAGAGTCACTAAGGTTTCCGGAGACCACCGCCACGCCCTCCTTCCCCGCAAGAGGAGCCTGGTGTAAGGGTACACCAACCCAGGACAACAGCTCCCTGTACACACATGGACATATATGAAATTAGTTGCATTCCTAAGCACTTAGATACGCAAAATGGATGCATGCCAATGTGGCCGGCAGACTATCTATCAGCACTGAGACATGGGCGAATTCCTGAGGAAAAATTTCCCTCTGCTTTGGCTCCTATGTGCACATTCCTGACATGTTTTTTTACTCCTTTAAGGAAGCTTGTCTTCAGCATGGCAGGCATTTTGATATCATTAGCTCTTTGTTAAACAAAAAAACCAAAAACTAACCTAAAAACCAAAACTAACGCCTTTCAATATTCCTGCTTGCTAAGATCTAGAAGTGCCGGAGTAATAATCTACAGGTGTATTATTGTGCACTGGGACTTTTTATGCCCATTAAGCTTTGTGCACTGTTCTGAAACCTATGGGACTTTATACAGCTGTGAGTTTGTCTTAAACAGTCAATCTCAAGAGGCAGTTAAGTGTTAAGTTTAACCCGAGCAAGCTGACAGCAATGCATTCAACATCACTGAGCTATTTTCCCCATAAGGGAGAAGCAGGAAGGGAATTAGGGAAAAGGAAAGTAACAGCTGGCAGACATGACAGGTGTAGCGGTGCATTATATCCATGGCGCAATTTCATCAAAGCTCCCGTTTAAATAAAAAGGGAGAATTTTAATCTGTCAGTCACTTATTCACTAATTATTTTTTTAAACCAAGCCTGAACATTTAATTTAATTTAAGTTAATAATTTTATACATTTTTTATTAAATATTACTTTTTATTTAATTCTTTTTTTAAATATTACTTTAATTATTTCTTAAAATATTTTTTACATATATTTTTCTCTTTTCTCAGTGCATTTTAGGTTTTGTTGTGACATTTAAAAGTGCCCTAATCTGTTCCGGATGCTGCCATGCAATGCACGCCGCTTGTCTTCATACCAAACAAGGAGACAGGCGTTTGGGGCGGCTCGCCCATCTGTCTTTGTGTGAAAGTGCTGAGGTAGAGAACAGAGAGCTGGACGGGGAAGTGGGATTTAGAGGCACCGGCCGTGTGTACATGTTGTATAATTCAGGTAGTCTTATATAACAGAAGAGTTTGAGGAGGACGCTAATATACTTAGTTTAGAAGTTTAAATTCAGACTACCATTAGCTTCTGAATGGGCATCTTTGTTTATTTGATATTAGAGTTATTCTGTAACACTTGTATATCGATTTCATACAAATACATAGAAGATACAACCTATTTTAATGTCTATATAATGCCACACTGCCCAGACTGAAATAGAAAACAGCACCTGTTGCTTCTGAAAAGAGATTTGCCAAACACCCCCCCTTCCCTTTTATCAGCACCCCGTCTCCAAATAGAGCAGAAGCCTATTCAGTCCAGCTCCAAATAATAAAACATCTACATCCCCCTCGCAAATTCTCAAGAGTGAGCAGGCGTAGGTTTCCTTGTTTTGATATGAAGAGAGCCGTGTAGTCACCCTCCCTTCCCATGATGCCTAAGCCTCAAAACCCCAACCCCCCCAACAGAGACCTCAACAGCCCGAGGACTAGAGAGAAAAATACCGGGAAAACTTACGGGTTGTCCCTCTGGACGGGTAGGATGGTGTGGTCGGCTTTGAGAGGGTTGGACCGGGCCTTCATACGCGCTCTCTCCAGCAGTCGTTTGGCCTGCTCGTGGCGAGGGCTCAGCGGAAGGTCGTCGCCCAACACAAAGGCCCTGTGGGCCGGCCAGAGAGAGAGAGACACACAGAGAAAGAAACACGTCAGCTCCTGTGCGGAGTGGAGGGGGGGATTAAGTGAAGCAGGCCGTCATCACTAATTAGGCTGACGGACGTTGAGTGTGTGTGGGGTTTGTACCTGATTATGATGCGCTAGGGCTTATGCATATGTTTACATGATCAAAGGCTTGCATATTAGTCTGAAATAGGAATATGGCGATATCAAGACTTCATAGTACTTCATAAATCTGAATTCTTGAGTCATTCTGAGGAACCGCTATACCTTAGGACTTAATAGTGATATTATTCAGGAAGGAAGGAAGCTGAACTTAGTGTCATTATGTAATAACTTTAACTCTGTTTAACGTATAATGTAAAATATATATATTTTTACATAATAATAAAAATAAATAATTTGTTTTTCATCAAATTTTCAATCTTTCTGTCACTAATTCGCTCATTTATTTTAAATTCTAAGCAAACGTGGATATACTGTTTATTAATTTTGTTTGTTTGTTTAATTTTTATTTATATGCTTTTTTATATTTAATTTAAAGGATTTCTAAAACTAAATACACTAATTTTTGAAAAAATAAAACCATAAAACTGCTGTCCATCATAAAGAAGAATGTATGGGTCATTCTTGGAACTTATTCTCATTATTTAACCATTTTAACTGTCTTTATTAAAATTTTTAGTTTATTGAAATTATTAGGCCGAGTCGTTCTGTTGCTAACAAAAATATCCTTAGATTTGAAAATTATGGATTATTTATTCAAATTTTTTTTTTTAAATTTAAACCATAAAAAGTTTATAAAAAGCATCATAAATCAGAATGTATGTCATTTTCAGGAACCAGAAAACCTTAAGACTTACTATTGATAAAATTAAAATGAAATTTAACTTTCATTATTTAATAACTTTAACTTTAATAATTAAAAAAAAAAATCAATGTTTGTTGATACAGCCAAGTTCTGTGACATCTGTCAGTCACTAAATAACTAATTTATTTATTTATTTATTTATCCTTCAAAATCATGGATATAATATTTATTTACTTATTTGTTTATTAATTCATTCATTTTTTCTTTTTTTTTGTTCAAAGCATTTTTAACTTTTCTTTTAAAAAATTTTTTTTTTTTTACAGAATACTTTTTCAAAATTCTATATTCTACATGTTTTTTTTCCTATGATGTTAAAAAACTATTTTCAACACAGCTATGTTGACACTGTTATGTTAAAAATAATCTTTTGTCCACAGTTTCTTGAAATGACAATATTATTAAATAAATAACTAAAACTTTCTAAAATATTAAACACATTCCCAATGACCCACTCTTTTTTTTTTAAGAATTTGTGTTATCTTTATTAGTTTGGAAAATCTTCCTGAAGTTTGAAACAAATTTCCTGATAGTTACCCATGTTTTTTTCTCTCTCTCTCTCTGTAAGAATTTGTGGCATCTTTATTAGTTTGAAGAACAGAGCTCAGCTATTTCCTTTGTTATACAAGTCTTAGGTGGAGTTTTAAGGAGAGGCAGGAAGAACCAATGATATGATCTCGTTCCTCAGCTTATGAAAAGCATCAGCAGCTGTTTTCTCCTGAGCTCACGTTCCATTTTTTTTGTATGTTCAACATTGAGACATGATTAACCACTACTCTTGAGAGTCTCAGGACGCTGAAATAATACATTTCTGAGAAATTAAATACACATGTTGTGTGTGTGCGAGAGTAATGTGAGAGCATCAATCTGTGCTGCCCACCTTTGGCTGTGTTCACTACCTTGGAGCGATATCCCAGAATCCCAATCACTGTCATTCAGGCCACAGATTCCTGTGGAAACAGATACAGAGACAGAATTCTTACTGACTTAACACCATTATATTTTTTTATTCAGACTCCCAAAAACAGAATGCACATGAACACGAGGTGGGATTTATCTCATGAACCAATCGGAGCTGATCATAACCAGTCATATCCAATCATATTGCTCTTACGTGATTTTTCCCCATTTATTCTCAATTACCCCCCAACATACCCACTGCACTTTTTCTGGGGTGGTGTCTGTTAAAACTTAATGGGCTCAGGGGAGGCGAGAGAGCCTCGGACTCCCGGTGTAACTTGTGATTTATACACTTTTTAAAGTTGTTTTTTGTAATAGTGGCATTGTTTTATTTTTGTACTACAAATTGTTTTCTCATCCAATATTTTGAGGAGGCACTGCCTCCCTTGCCTCTTCAGAGGAAACGCCCCTGGTATATGGGTCATTCTACAGAATTGGTCCAAAGTCAGAGTTGGAAATGTCTTGGAAAAAAATGTCTTTTCCAAAAAATTTGTCCCATGTTTCGGTAGTGACTGCACATTTTTGATAGTGACTACATCACATTACAGAATTTTAACCCACATACTAAAACATACTAAAATACTAAGAATTTGCCCCAAATATAAGGATTATGTGTTCCCTTTTGTCACTACTGAAACAACGATGACATGTTTTGGTAGTGACTGCTTTGGTACTGACAATTTTGTGGGATAACAAAAAAAAATGAATAAAAAAAATGGGATAAAAAAAAAATGTCCACCAAATGTTTCAGCTATGACGGTTATGGTAAGTAACAATTTTATGGAATAACACCCAAAAAAACAAATATGTCACTATCGAAACAACACCAAATATTTCAGTCATGACTATTTTGGTAGTGACAGTTTTAAGGGATAACACTAAAAAAAATCAGTGATGTCACTACCGAAATTTCACCAAATGTTTGGACCATTTCGTTAGTGACAATTTTGTGGGAAAAACGCCCAAACACAAAGATGTGACTACCGAAACTTTACCAAATGTTTCAGTCAGGACTGTTTCGGTAGTGACAGTTTTGTGGGATAACACCCAAAAACCAAAGATGTGACTACCAAAACTCCACCAAATGTTTCGGCAATGACGGTTACGGTAGTGACAATTTTATGGGATAACACCCAAAAAAATCAATGATGTCACTACCGGAATTTACCAAATGTTTGGTCTTGACTGTTTTGGTAGTGGCAATTTTGTGGGCTAACACCCAAAAACCAAATACGTCACTACCAAAACTCCAACAAATGTTTGGGTCGTGACCATTTCATTAGTTACAATTTTGTAGGAATAACAGCCAAAAACAAAGATGTCCCACAAAATTGTCACTACCGATACATTTGGTGAAGTTTTGGTAGTGACAATATTGTGGGATAACACCCAAAAACCAAAGATGTGACTACCGAAACTCCACCAAATGTTTTGGTCGTGACTGTCCTGGCACATGATCTTTGTTCTGGGCTTTCTGCAGCATCTGTTTGAGAAGACCACGGTTCATCTCAACTCTCTCGGTCAGCGACAGTGAGCTTGCACTGCTGCACATGCTTTCCAAGCTGTCGGCCCGCCAAAGTCCACATTGTTTCGGTCGTGACAATTTTAGAAACTTTTGAACCTTGCTCAAAGATGCTAATCAGCACGTTTAACTAGCACAGTTCTGAACAGTTGTACACATATAAAAACTAAATGTTCTGAAATAACTCCCAAATAAAAATATTTTCAGTAGTGACGTTCCTTAAAGTTAAACAACACCGATTTTTCAGACTTTTGAACACATTTACCTCAAAATGATAAGACCTATTTATTTACACCTTGTAGCTATGAGAGAGAGGGACACAGGAATATTTCCTGATCATAAATGTAGGGGTGTAGCCAAAAGACTAAAACAAACACTGTTTCGGTAGTGACGTTAAAAATGCGGGACACGTTTTGTTACATAAAGTTTCATAATTTACAAAGAAAACATAAAATAAACAGTTTTTTGAACTTCACTTTTTAAAAGAATCAAAAAGACACTTGCTATGGAAAAATATAAAAAATTATTTCAATCTCATTTTCATAAATTGAAATTTAGAGGTTTAGGGTTTGGGACAGCCACCTCCCAATTGAATTTACCTAATAAATGATTATTTTATATATATTAAGCTTACTAATATTTTAAATATTATTGTGGGTTTCAATAGATAATAGAAGGATCTTAATAAACATCTAAGATTTGAATACTTAAATGCTTTTTAAGTGTGTTTTTTGGTTGTGGGACGGCAGCTGGCACCAGTTCTGTAGAATTTATATGTATGCAAATGTATGCTTCCCACCATGACCAAAACTCTACCCCATCCATAATTTCACTACTACAGCGTCTACTTCAAGTTCAGTGAACTGTGTTTGCCCGACAGCTAAAAGCCAGTTTTTTATCTCACTTCAAATGACAAGGTCATCGTATTTGTGTCAACATCTGGTGCTACAAAAGTAAAAAAAAAACAAGCGAACAAACTGTCTCTGAGTTGTTTTTAATCAGTGTAATTCTCATTCTTATCCTTCTGTCTCCTCATATCTGGATTATCCAGCTCTCTCATCTATATGACCTCTGCTTCATTAGGGAGGTCATGTGCGTCCGTTGCGTGTAATCCTTAAACGTGTTAAAGGAGACAATGCCATCTCATCAGACATGTGCTAACGGCATTTAACACCTGTCTGATAACCTCGGATTAGCGCTGCTACGCTTTATATTGTACATTACGTTACATCAGATAAGGCTGATTACGTCTCAGCTTCCGGAAACAAGATGGCCAGTTTCAAACTGAGTTTGAAATACACAGGTTCTTAATTGAAATTGTTGAATAACATCGTTATTTTTGTTGTCTTTGCCTACATTTTGCACACAAGGTTGAACCACTGACGTCCAATGGACTATTTTAACAATGTCCTTACTACCTTTCTGGGTCTTGAATGTGTCAACTCTCAGATTTGAGAAATATCTTTATTTGTGTTCTGAAGATGAACAAATGTCTTACAGGTTTGGAACGACATGAGGTGTCATGTCAGTTACTCACTATAACGGACGTCCTTACCTCTACCACCAATGTGCATCTGGTCCTCTGTCCTCTGTCCTGGCACATGATCTTTGTTCTGGGCTTTCTGCAGCATCTGTTTGAGAAGACCACGGTTCATTTCAACTCTCTCGGCCAGGGACAGCGAGCTTCCACTGCTGCACATGCTTTCCAAGCTGTCGGCCCGCCAAAGTCCACATTGTCCCACCTCACCGTGGTTGTACCTGCGTAGGTGACTCTCCAGGCTATCAGACCTTTGAAGTTCCCTTGGAAACTTGTGGCCCATTTTGAGTCCCAAGGTTCCTCCATTTGCTCCATCTTTTCCCACAGGAATGTTCCCGTTTAGAACCGGCATCTCTGGTCTAATGGACCTCCAGAAATACTTTGGTGGCATCCATGGTTTAGTAGACGGAGAAGCATCGTGTTGAGCATCGTTTGAGAGGTTCTCCACACTTGCTCCTTCTCCAAGGCCACGTGGAATTGCCAGCAAGGCTTCGGAAGATCCAGAATCATACTCGAGTTCTGCCTGAGGCTTGTGGTCTCCTGCGAGGAACATCAGGGGTTTGCGAGGTTCCCCGTCTTCATCGCTGCTGCTGGAGCCCCATGCGTCCGTGAGGGCGTATCCCAGCATGAAGGTCCCGGGAACCACTTGCTTGTCCTGGTTTTTGCTTCTTGGTTCTTTCCAAACAACTCTGCACTCTGAGAGAGCTCTGACCTTGGACTGCAGCGCTGATACGGCAGAGCCTTGAGTTTGCTGATTAGAAGGCGAGGACGGGGAGCTGGGCTCCGGGCTGGTGCTGGAAGGACACTCGTCCTCTGGCTCCCCGAGGTGGATGTCAGTGTTTCGGGAGGCGGCAGGCAGGGGTTCAGCATCCTCAGAGGTCACTGCGTCCTCCATGGTTGAATCAAATAGTCAGTGGAGCATTATGTTGGCTGAGGGGATGGAAAGAAACAAGTTGGGTGTCATTGACTATTAAATTCGTATTTGTACACACAGGGGAACTCATGAAAACAATTCCTGCTCATGTACATTTGTTCTTACCTTCATTGTAATTTTAATAAATTTGGAATAATCTAAATGAACAATTTGCATAAAACATACCTAAACCATCTCCATATAAGGGCTTTCCACACAACCTCTCATAGCTAGCTTTTAAAACGTTTTCGGTGAATCAAAGTTTGTTCATGAAAATGCTCACACGCAGATTTCACGAACAAATTTGTGCATACACATGGTTTTTAAATGAAAACCAGTGTTTACATAAGTGTTTATTAAATAAGTTTTTTATATAATAAAAGCCCTACAGTTTTTATTATTTACTATTATTTATTAAGAGAAAGTACACAACCACTTAAAAGTTTTTGCACAGTTTTTTAAAGAAGTCTCTTCTGCTCATCAAGCCTGCATTTATTTGATACAAAACACAGCAAAAGCAGTAATATGGTGTAATATTTTTACGATTTAAAACAACTTGTATTTGAATATATTTTAAAATGTAATTTATTCCTGTGATCAAAGCTAAGTTTTCAGCATCATTACTCCAGTCTTCAAATTTTTCAGATCAATTTTGTTCTTCTGAACTTTCTATTCATTCAAGAAACCTGAAAAAAATTCTACTCAGCTATTTTCATCATAATAATAGTAATTATAATAAATGTTTTTGAGCAGCAAATCAGAATATTTGAATGATTTCTGAAGGATCATGTGACACTAAAGACTGAAGTAATGATGCTAAAAATTCAGCTTTGAAATCACAGGAATAAATTACATTTTAGAATATATATTTATATAGAAAACAGTTGTTTTAAATAGTAAAAATATTTCAATATTTGACTGTTTTTCCTGTATTTTGTATCAAATAAATGCAGGCTTGGTGAGCAGAAGATACTTCTTTAAAAAACATTAAAAAATCTTTGACTGGTAGTGCATATTTAATAATTCAAGTTATTTATTTATTTTCTTTTTTACTGCATATTGATTGGATAAATTATGAATTACTGATCTGTTTCACACTTTTTAAAACTTTTTTTTAATCACTTTTTTATTTTAATATTTTATCTGAAGTGTTCTGACAAAAAAAAACCTTTAAATGACTGTATTTGTGTTTATTTATAAATTGCTTTCATTTTTTAAAAATATGAATGTATTTTGTCTATTTGCTCTTTTTTAACATTCATCATTGAAATGTAAACATGAAAAAATGTGGAAAAATATATACACTCAAAAAAAATACTTTTCTTTTTTACTTTTTATGATGTCTACATATTTTTTAACTAAAAAACAAAACACAATACTTAAAATAAGACAATACAGTGCAAATAATTTGCATTTTTGAGTGACATTTAACATAATTTGAGGGATGTACTTGTGTGCTCTCATAAGCCAGAAATATTAAAAGAAATAATAACTTTAAAAATCTATGATTTACATGATGTTTTTTAAATAAATAAAACAGGCTTACATCTAAATGTTATGCTTACAAAGGGTAATTTTTAGCCAATAAAATACCTTAGGGTCAAGCATAAAAATACATAGAATATACAGCAAAAAATATATAATTATAGAAATTTCCATTTTTTACTTTCTTTTTTAAATAAATAAAATTATTATGCTAACAAACTTTTTAGAGTCTAAGTATAAATAACAGAATATAGAAATCTTCGCTATAAGAATTTGATCATGTGTAAAATAAATACAATAATTTCTAGCCCATCAAATATCTTAGAGTCGAGTACTAACAGAGTGATTTCTACCATATTAAATCAACCATAAGAGTCAAGAATACAAATAAATAGTGTATAGAATTATTCACTATACAATTGTTCATTAAAAGTAAGACTTTTTCAGTCTTCTAGTGAATTTTAGTGATAGATTTAGCATTTTTGAGTGACATTTAACATGAATTGAGGCCAATACTTGTGTCCAAACAGGCCTTCATTAGCCAGTATCACTTACTGCGTGACATACTGTATTTGGCATTTTAAACTGTGTTTTTGAGGCCATTAGTAACCACAGAGGTTTTAACTGTCCTCAGACCAGCAAAGTGAATTTTTGACAAATCACTTTTTGTGGACAAAAAGACTTTCGCATCTTTCATTCTTTCCAAACAGCTTTGGCCAGGGCTTGACCACAGAATCTGAAAAATGTCTTTAAGTTGCAAACAACTGCTAGTATGTCATTGTGGCATTAAAACTGGATTTTCCCAACGCAGAGGAAACATAATGATGCACATTTTAGTGTAACACGTAAGTTCTGCACTAACTAACGCCACTGATGTAGAACAAATAGTTTCGCCAGGAACAAATGCAACACACTAACCTGTTCTGAGAATAATGTAGGGCTTGGTGATACATTATCCTCCTTTTAGCTTTCGGCTTAAAAGCGCTACCCTGCTTTTAAACCTCCAATCATCATTTAACGAAACACAATGTAGTCAAACTGACATCTGAATGCTTTTAACTTTTAATTAATAAACTACGGTGCCGTTAGGTCATGGTGTATACTTAGCATCTGACAGCCATTATTTTTAGGACCAGAAATAGAAGTGCAAGTTTTCTCTGAGGTACGTTCACAAACGAGTGAGTTTTCTGGGAGATTAATTTGATTTAATTGGTCCTCTCTTAATTAGGACACCCTCCTGGTGCTCCAGGTACTTCACGCTTGGATACACAGACATTATTCGGTCTGAACACACACACACACACACACACAAGATAAGAAAGATAAATATATAAGCCATTTAAATCACTTATTTGGTTTTTGAAATATTAACAAACCATTTCCAAAATTTCAAGAAGGCCATACTTTATAAATCAACCTTCGCAAATATGATTAAAGCATTCAAGCTGCTAGTTACGACAAAATCTTGTTGCTCGATGACCGAAGACGGCAACATATTTGACTGACAACCTTGTAATTTTCAAAGGCAGAAAGAAAGACAGTATGTTTTGGATAAGAACCAACCAATGATGGGCAAAAAGGTATAAAATGATTTTTTGTAAGAATTCCCAGACATTCTGGTCATGATTTAAAAAAATGTAATAAATAAATATGATTATATTACAATTATTATGCTCACAAAAAGCAATTCTAGCCAACTGAATACCTTTTAAAGTCAAGACTAGAAAGTAAATTGCATGTAGAAATATTTACTTTAGAAGTTTCTGTTCCTTAATTTTTTTTTTTAATAAATAATAAAATAAGCATGCCCTAAAAGGGCAATACAAATTATTACACTCAAAAAGAGCTAAATAACTAGAGCTATATATATATATATATATATATATATATATATATAATATATACTATTAAATCATTCTTAAACCATTTGTAATCATATTATAATATATTGATTGATTAATTGATTTTAATTTTTTTTGTCATTTTGAAACGTAAATAATTATTTTAACTGTAAAAATGTAATAAAGTGTATGATATAAAATAAATTATGAATAGTAAATAATATTTAAATTGTTTAGAATGTTTTAAAATATTATATATTAAAATATATTAAATATTACACGAATTATATATTAACATCAACATATAGTTTAATATAATATAAAATGTAATACAATATATAATATAAATAGTATATATTATATAAATTGTTTAAAATATAAATAAATTATATATGTAATTATTATTTTTTGTATTATATATATATATATATATATATATCATTGTTTACAAAGAGTTTAAAAATAAATAGAATATAAAAATATAAACTATAAAAATTTCCATGATTTTTTCCATGACTTTTTTTTTTAAATAATAAATACATTTACATAAATTGCATTTACAAAAGACCATTTCTAGCCAATTAAATGACATGACAATTACAATAAACAGAATGTAGAAATATTCACTTTAACTATCTTGTCCCATAACTAAAATAATTATTAAATATGGTCACAAAGCGCAATTTCAAGGCAACTGAACAACTTATAATCTAAATAATTCTGGATAGAATATAGAAATATTCACTATAAAACATTTTGTTCCATGAGTTAAATAAAACTTAATAAAATTATTATTAATAAAGGATTATTATATATTATATTCAAAGAGAGCAATTTCTAGCAACTGTAGAAAATTCCATGATTTTTAAAATAAAACATAAATGTAAATAAATTACGCTTAATTAAATGACTGTTAGAGCCAAGCATAAAAATAAAGAGAATGTAGAAATATTCACTTTAATTATTTAGTCAAGCATTAAAAAATATATGGAAATATTCACTATAGTAATGTCCTTGATTTTGTTCAATATTTTTAAATAAATAAATAGTTTCTCAGCCAATCAAATACCTTATAAAAATAAAACACGAATGCAGAAATATTCACTTCAAGTCTCCATGATGTTCCATGACTACTTTTAAGTAAATAAATAAATAAAAGTGTGTTCACAAAGGGCACTTTCTAGCTAATGAAAAGATTTTTTTTTCCATGTCTTTTTAGAAGTTTGTTCATTTCCATGACTCTTCAAGACTTGGAAATCCTTACATTTCCCATTTTTTCCATGTGCTGTTTTCAGTGCAATCTGTTGGTGTTGAGAAAACTACAGGAAATGAGTCCATTTCAGAGGAATGACTAGGTCAAAGTCATACATGATGCTTTCTTGATATCTCACTTAACATCTACAGTTCTGCAACCTAAAATCATGATTTTCCCCATCATCTGCTGCAGGTGTGACCGACCCCAAACACACGGGGGTCACCGTGTCGAACCAGAAACGAAAATAATCATCTCGCTCGGGACCAATTCTCTCATCTGACATTTATTTAACACTGGAGCCAACAGAGGCATGGGTCAACAAAACCAAAATACCATCCGAATGCGATGAATCACACACAGGTGGTCGTGAAAGCTGCACAAACAACTTTTAAAAGAGCTGTAAATCTGACAAATCACATCATTCAGGGATAAATATCTTCTTTAAACCTCTTACCTCCGTCCGTCTGCTGTCTTGTCTTCCACAGCAGTCAATTGAAAACTCATTTTAAGATTTATAAAATCATATTCGAGTCAGCAAAAACACAAGAGGCCGTTTCAATCCCATCTTGCTAAGTTTCTGCTTTGCTTTCAGTTTTGAGCGTCCCAAATCTTCCCTCACACACTCCCTCTCTCTCCAGCTGTTTTGGCCAGCTCAAGTGTGCTCGGCACACTCCCACTTTAAATTTGGCCAACTAAACAGCTGCGTTTTGAAAGGACTGGCTATCGTTCACTCCTCTTCGGAGCAACTGTAAAACTGAACTACAATGTGATAACTGAAAGATCGCTACGTTGCTATAGAGACAGTCGTGACCACCTTTGAGAAAGACTGACCTGTGAAGCGTTCCTATTGGTGGAGCGGCCCGCGTAGCTCCGCCCCCAGGTGGGCGGAGTGTAATTCTATCCTTGAATTTGGGTGGAAAATTGATGGAAGAATTCTTAAATGCTGAGGAGAGGAAGTCCGCGAGTCTCCAGGCACATATTCTAGCTGCCAAGGAATTTCCTTTGTTGATTGTGAGCGCGCACCCGCCGATTCGTGCCCGTCTTTATGTTTATTAACCTAGACATGTCCCGTAGAAGTCACTCAGACTTCACGCGTGATTATTTTTCCTTGCTCTGAGCTGATCTGAGGCCAGTTCTGAAGCAGAGCCAGCTGTAATAGAGAGCAGTGGGCTGGGTCTTGAACTTCATGCACAGTTGGGTCCAAGGACGCATAAACTGCAAGACAAAAAATGAATAGGCCTTCTTATTTGTGCATTCCTCTGACACAGACCCAGCCCTGCCTGCCTGCAGTGAGAAGAAGAGCGGTAATTTGAGCAGAAACGCTCGCTCGCAATCACTGCTGCTGCCAGATCTGAGCAAAAGTCATTATGTGAGTTTTGAAACGTCCTATCGCTTTCACACGCGCCTTGTAATTACGTGCAAATCAGTGCAACAACTGGAGAGAGGAGGAGGAGGATGCTGAAGAGAAGCTAAAGGTTTTCCAAGGCCAACTGATGACGTACGAACATGTTTATTTATTTTAATATTTTTTACATTTTATTTTGAAATGTTAACGATTATTTTAAATGTAAAAAAACAAAAAAACAGAATATACTGTATTATGTTTGTCTTAAAATAGATAAATATTATATATAAAAATATTTTCAATATTACAGTATTTATTAACATCAATATATAATTTAATCTAATCTAAAACGTAGTGTTGTTTATAATATAAATAGTATATTATATAAACAATATACAAATAAATTATACACACACACACACATATATATATTATAGTTCTATGTAAAATAAATATATTTAATTTTATTTAATTATATTTCGTTTTTGTAAAATGTAAACAATTAAAAATGATCATAACGTAATCAAAATATAATATAAAATATTTTATACAATAATTTAAAATATATATTATAAATAATAGGAAATATAAATTATATATTATTAAATTGTTAAATGTATACGATTTTAAATATGAAATATGAATTAATATCGATATGTAATATAATAAGAAATAGTAAAATATAATGTGTATATATGTATGTTTTTCTATGAATATTATAGTTTTTATGAATAATATAGTATATAGTTTATTTGAGTGTATGCACACACACACACACACACATACATATTGAATTTTAATAATTTGAAACCATTTTTAATCATAATATAATATGTTGATTGATTGATTTTAATGATATCTTTGTAATTTAATTTTGAAATGTAAACAAATAAGTATATTTATTCATTACTTTTTATTTAGTTTTATTTGTCATTTTTTGTAAAATGTAAACAATTAAAAAATATAATGCAACAGTGTATAAAATAAAATAGTGAAAATTAATTAAGCATATTGTATAAATAATATGAAATATAAATGTATATATATATATTTATATATTTATATATATACACACACATTTTTTAATGTAAAAATTAAAATGTAATATAGTTTATGATATCAAATAAATAAATATTTAGAGTTTTATATGCAATAACACATTTAAATGATTTATAATGTTGTACAGATACTTACGTTAATTATATATTAACATCAATATGTTATTTATTATAATATAAAAGTAATATAGTGTATAATATAAATAGTCAATTTTGAATGTATGAAGTGTTAAATGTTAATTAATATCAATATATAATAATAATACATAATATAATAAATATATATTATTGTATACTATTTTAATGCATTTTAAACCATTTTAATAATATAATATAATATAATATCTTAAATGTATAAAATGCCAAATGTTAATTATTGTATTATACTGTGTAATATAGTATAATAATATAATGTAATATAATATATTTCTTAATCTGTTTTACTATTCTAGTGAATTTTGAAATCATTTTAATCATAATATAATAGAATATAAAATTTAAATGTATAAAATGTTTCATTTTAATTATTAATTAATATCAATTTATAATATAATCATAAATAATATAGTAAATATATATGATTGTATACTATTTTAATACATTTTCACCATTTTTAATCAATATTTAATTGATAAAAAGCAAGATTTTTTTAAATTCTGTTTTTTGTATTTTTTTGTTTTTTTTATTTAGCTACACACAACTATCACAAACTCTAAAATTTGCAGATCTAAACAAAAAATCACTTAATGCACAAACACTAATGTAAACTTTTAAGGCACTTACCTGTCAGCCACTGATGTCAATTACGTAGCTGACTATCATAGTATCCACAAAAAAAAACCTTTTTCAAAAGAGCAAATACATTTGTTATACTTCCTCCAGAGCTATATATTCTCATCGAGACGAAGTTTACAGGGACTGTGTTTTGAGTTCACAAGTTCTCCCCACACATTAGTCCCGTGGAGGCACACAATTGGTTCGGTCGGTTAATCTGCCCGAAGATTAAGACAAAACAAAATCCGCAACAGCCAACCACTGGCGAGACATTGTTGCGTAAATCACTTCAATCTGGCCCCCACGAACCTCCCCAGTATGAGTGAATGAGGCTCGGATGAGATTATCACAACCAGCACTGGAATGAGCTCAGCTGTGCCAACCGACTCGTGACGTCACCTGCGCTGATCCCAGCTGTGCGAGTGGACACTGTCTGCAGGTTACAGTACATGATTACATCCGGCTATCTGTTCTCAGAACAGTCCATTGGAAGTTGTGGTGCTGTAGGTAATGCTGCACCATATTACCATAACCTTGAGCCTCTGAACTATAAAACTGGATCTCAAAGTGGTTTGTGTTTCAGTTTACTGGTGTGAATGCAAATGTGAAGTGATCTAATGTAATCCTGCTCCATAAACTCTATAAATGAAGGGTTTTAGGATTTGATATTTGAGTATCATTTGGTTGTGACCCTCGTTCACTAAGCTGTCAGTGGGAAAGGTCACTGGGAAAACACTGAGCTGAATAAGGCTTAGGCAAATGCAGTGGGATGGAGGAACACGACGGCTGCAGATGTAAACGCAGAGCTTTATATGAAGATAGCTGTTTACTTTTCATTTAAATGACAGTCCATACATGGGTTTGTGCAAAAATGTTACAGTAAAGCACGTTTTCTTTTGCAGGAACTTTAAATACACCCAAATCCCAGTGAAACTGCTCCATCTAGTGGTGAGAGAAATGAAATTGTTGCATTTAATCTGAGTTGTTTTCAGTGTTTAATGTGTTTACATGACATTTTTGTAAAGTCTTTTCTTAATGAATTTCATGTAAAATTCTATTTGATACATACAGAAAAACAATGAACATTTTTAGAAGAAAATTATTAAATTATATATATATACACACACATACATAATTTCTATTGTTATATGTTATATAAATATAATATAATACAATGAAATATAATTTAAATTCTAAAATAAAATTCTGTTTTTAATCGTTTTAGAAAAAAGTGACATTTATTTGAAAGAAAAAAATTAAGAACAAATTGGGAAATGTTATAAAAAGTTATATTATAATTTAAGTATAATATAATGTAATATAAGTTAAATGATAAAAACAAAAAATTTGTTTTACCTTTTCTTTGGAAAAAAGTTACATTTATGTGAAAGAAAAATTTAATTGATTAAGAAAAAATTGTAAAATGTTATGAAATGCTATATTATAATGTAAGTATAAATGATAAAAATACAATTTTATTTTTTCTTTTAGACAAAAAGTGAAATTAATATAAAAGAAATTTATTTATTTATTAAAAAAGTTATGATTTTTTATATTATAATTTAAATACAATATAACAATGTAATGTAATTTAAATGATAACTAACTTAGAAAAAAGTGACATTTATGTGAAAGAAAAAAATCGAATTGATTTATTAAGGAAAAATTGTGAAATGTTATTAAATGTTATATTATAATTTAAGTGTAATATAATGTAATATAACAAATGATAAAAATTGAATTTTGTTTTTTTGTAGAAAAAAGTAAAATCTATGTGAAAGAAGAAAATGTAATTGATTTATTAAGGAAAAATTGTGAAATGTTATTAAATGTTATATTATAATTTAAGTATAATATAATGTAATATAATTTAAATATAAAACATTATATATA
>JAHKKF010517957.1:0-35067 GCA_019740295.1 Labeo calbasu
CCAAAAATTATTTATGATGCAGAAAAAGAGTGCACAGCAATGAAAGGTCTAATGAGACGGTCTAAAACATCAAGAGTGGAAAATAGACACACTCCTGAAAAGTAATATAAAAATCTTAGAAAAAAATGTTTTATTTTTAATGGGAAAAAATTGATTATAATTATTGCATAAATATTAATTAGTTCCATGAAATTCTCTCAAAATACAAAATAAAAAATATTATGGAACAAAAATATATAAAAAAAAAAGAAAATTACATTTCAGATTTTTACATATTTTTTAATGGTTTTATTAAATACATGATCTCTCATATATATATATATATATATATAAACTACAGAAAATTGTATTGTATATAAAATAGACAGTACAATTTATTTAAAAATTAATAACATTAAAACGTGATTTTTTAAAATTTATTTATTTGAGTGATAGTTTCAGTGTGGTAAATGTGTGTAAAGGCACTGAAGACTAAACATTAGATCAAGTATATAATCAAATATATATATATATATATATATATAAATTCATTAAAAAATACATATATACAAATATACATATAAACCATTATTTAAAAAAACAATAAAACATGGGATCTCCCTCAAACATTTGCAGAATCTTTCTTATTAATTTATTAATAATTATTTTAATGATTTCTTTAAGTGATGGCTAATTTTATCACGCTAGCTTTATTGTGGTAAATGTTTGTAATGATACTGACGACAGAAATACAGGACAAGAAACTAATTTTATAATGTAGACTTACATTCTTCTGGAAGTTGTCCAGGCTGAATTGATTCGGTTTGGGGAAGAATTCGGATCTGTGCATCCGACCCACATTCAGTATGATGTTCGTTCCTTTCTTCACTTTGTAGCCCTCGATGACATCATCGTCCAGCGCCCGACGCATGGTGAAGTCCACGACCGGATGGAAGCGGAGCGACTCGTTGATAAAACTCTCCAGAACGTGTAACCTGGACAGATGTGAGTGCTGCAGACTCATGCCAGCTACAAAACACAATCACAACATGATGTTCAAACAGCCAGAGAAACACCTGGATGAGACAAATAATCACAAATGAACAATTCATCCAAACATGACAACTCTGTTATTATTTGATCGTTTTCATGTCATTAGAACATCTACTTTTTGTCTACTGGAAAAGAGGTACAGGTATGAAATGAAGGATTGTGAGCAAATTATTCCTTTAAAGAACAGTAACTTGTTTCAAACCTAATACAGTGTCCATTTCCTGCAGGATGTTTAACTCAACTTCCGGATTCTGTTTGAGCAACAGCAACATGAAGAACAGACTGATAGAGAGAGTATCCGGAGCCGCGATCACCATCTCCAACACACACTGTCTGACGTTCTCAGCGCTCAGCTCCCCGTGGCTCTAAACACACACAAACACAGGTCAGTCATTCTCATTTATGTTTCAGAGCTGTGTTTGACATACTGGCACACGTCACATTCACCTGAGCAAATATCAGATCTGCTGTGAAGTCGAGCTGGTCGAGTTTTTCTGCATGTGTCAGCTGAACTCTCTTCTGCTCGATCAGAGCCGCAATGGCATCCTGCAACTCCTGACTGAAACATACACACATACACACTATACTAATAGCTTTCAAAGCCTTTACAAACATTCAGAAAGGAAAAAAAAAACACTTCCCTAACCCTCTGGTCCTCTTCGGTCATTTTTGACTGAAAAAATTTATTTTTTGAAATGTAAAAAATCGTAGCTTCATCGGAATGAGATGACACTCCGTGACTCTTATCACATTAGCAATGTGAACACACAAAAAAATCATGGACATGATTCGGATATGTTAAAGGGCTGGAAAAAAGTCACACTTGCCTTCTTCGCGGTCAAAAATGACAGACACAAGACAAAATATGAAAACTGAGAATATTTTGGTCGCACAAACTACAAATCAGCCACTGTGCAGAAAAAAAGTGCAATCAAGGAGTGACACTCTAGAATATCAAGAGTGCAAAACTGACATCCGCACACACACAGAAATGAACTGTTAAGACTGTAACAGAGCAAATTTTGAGTATATGTGAAATAAAATGAATACATGGAAAACAAAAATACAAAAGAGTCTTTCTCTCACTCCCACACGCACACACACCCAAGCGTGCAAACACACACACATACACACACACACACAGATGAACTAAAAAAAAAATCCTTTCCACGCTTCCCTTTCTAACAAAACTGTAATGTCTGATTGTAATCATAATGCAAATCCTGATATTAATCAACAAAAAATATCTAAAAAATGAAAAATGTAGTCTTTTAAAATGTCTACATATATTTCTAAATACAAAACCTAAAGAAGAAACTATGTCTAAAAATGGGAATCAAAAAGTCTCTGTATGTATGTATACAGGGAGATATACAAGAGGTTACATGAGGAGCAGAACCTGATTTGACCAAGTACAACATGTTCCTGGATCAACATCTTTGTTGACACTGGAACAACATTCTGATTAACCAATCAGATTTGAAAAAACAGTTTATAGTTTTTGTGAAGTTTAGGCTTACAATCAGTGTTTGGTGCAAAATTATTTAACAAAAATAATTAAATACAAAAATATATTATTTCCAATGGGGAAAAAAGCTAATTACAATTTTAGAAATATTGCAAAGTATCATCAAATCTCCTTTTGTTCAAAAAATATTATTGAACAAAAATGTATTACACTGTTTTTTCCTGAAAAACAAAACAAAAAGAAAGTTACATTTCAAGGCTTCTGTCACTTTTGACCGCAAAGAAGGCAAGTGTGACTCCTAAACGAAGAGGGTCAGAGGGTTAAAGCGCTCTGGATTCTGCATTTGTGATCAAGTGTTTTTTGCAAAAGTATCAAAGTATCAGTATTTCACAAACTCACGCATCTCTCTTGTGCTTCCTGTTCAGCCAGTCCAGTCTAAAGTACACATCAGGTTTAATTAAAACTGTCTGCCAGGTGTCAAAATATTTATGAATCTTCTGAAGCAGATCATGCTCTACAACACAGCATATACATTTACAATGAATATAATGTACATCAGATACTAAAATTGCAATATTAACTATATGATCACAAACAGTAGAGGGAACATCAGTCTTGCATTATTTAGGGTTGCATAATGCCAATACACATAGCCAATAAAAAATATAGTACTGTTCAGTTGTTTAAAGTTGGTAAGATGTATTACATCATTTGCATGAAATAACAAAACATCAACATGTTTATTAAATGTGATTTAAGTGGACTAATTGAGGACTGACCATTGAGAGGGACTCCCAGAAATAGCCTGTTGGAAATGTCCACCACAGTGCACCGTAATAAATTGAGGATGTCCACCTGTCCTCGAGCATCCGTCAGGTGAGACAGATCATCCAGGTGTGTGTTTGTGGATGTGATGCAAATCTCCAAAGTTCTCTGAAGCCCTGGACCTGTCAGAGCTGATGCACACACACGGCCATGCAATTTAAACCAGCCTGTTCTCCTACAATACAGCGTAACTTGCATATTTTAAACAGCATGCCCACCTTTAGCATAAAAGGTGCGGACTTTCTTCCAGAGTACCACATTTGAGTTGAATATGATGCCCTGTTCGTGCATCCCGATACACTGCAGACCCAGTTTGCTCCCAAAGCGTGAGGTGTACAGAGATCTCCTTAACACATGATATACAGCCGACGACCTGAGACACACACAGCGTTAGAATGAGAAATTCATGTAACATTCGTGTTCATTTATGCAGGGACACTCTGTGATAAGGTGGTGCTAATATATTTTGTCACTTTTAGAAAAAGAAGTGCCAAAACATAGTTTTGAATGTTACTTGTAGTGCTCTTGAAAGTTCTCAAATCTTAAAACCGCCCGGGGAGCACTTGGGCGATCGGTGCCTTGCTCAAACGACTCACCTCAGTCGTGGTATTGAGGGTGGAGAGAGCTCTGGTTATTCACTCCCCCCACCTTCAATCCCTGCCGGACCTGGGACTCGAACCTTTCGATTACAAGCCCGACTCCCTAACCATTAGGCCACGGCTGCCCCTGCAGATAATATATACACTGTAAAGTAAAAAAAAAAAAAAAATTGTTCCAAAAAGTTGTTTCAACTTAAAATAATTTGTTTCCCCGCTGACTTAAAATTTATAGTTTAGTCAACTTGAAATATTAAGTTACTTAATGTAAATTTAAGTGACAACTGGCAGCGGGGTAACAAATTATTTTAAGTTGAAACAACTTTTTTTTTTTTTTTTTTTTTACAGTGTTTTAAGTGTACTTTCATGACTATGTTTCTTAACACACCTAAATACATTTTAAAACAAATGCTCTTTGTAATAATGTAATTATACTTTAAAGTACATTTCAAATCATTATGTTTCAAGTACACTTATTTTGATGCATTGACTAACATATTAAAACACATTTAAAGAACTTGATTATAATTATAATCAAGTAGTGTGTTGTTTGATATTACAAGTTAATAAATATTAAATGCAATTTTAACTTAGTCATTTCAAATGTGTAATTACAAATAGATTTAATGACATTCAAATTAATTACATGACATTCAAGTTCATTTTAATCATATATGATACTGGACCACAAAACCAGTCATAAGGGTTTTTTTTATATGTAATGCATACATATAAAAGCTGAATGAATAAGCTTTCTATTGATGTATGCTTTGTTAGGATAGGACAGTATATGGCCAAGATACACCTATTTGAAAATCTGGAATCTTTGGGTGCAAAAAAATCACCTATAATTTGTCCAAATGAAGATCTTAGCAATGCACATTACTAATCAAAAATTATGGTAGGAACTTTACAAAATATCTTCATGGAACATGATCTTTACTTAATATCCTAATGATTTTTGGCATAAAATAAAAAAATCATAATTCTGACCCATACAATGTATTTTTGGCTATTGCTACAAATATACCCGTGATACTTAAGACTGGTTTTGTGGTTCGGGGTCACATATTTAAAACAGACAATAGAATTAGGAAACTGTATACAAAGATGCACTCTCAAGTTTAACTAAATGCATTTAATATAAATTTAGACTATAATGCATTTTCATTTAATTGTAAATAACATGCAATTAAGTGCCCTGAAAAGATTACATTGCAGTTTATTACTTCTGTAATAAGTTCTCTTTATGAAAGTATGCTAAAGTAAACTATTTTCCACGAGGTGTGTGCGTGTTTCAGGACTTACCTGCTCAAGACGAGAGTTTCCTCGCCATTGATCCAGACCCTCACAATGTCTCCGTATTTGCTGTTGTAGTAGTTGCTGGCAGTGCCGATCCCAGACCAGATAAACCGACAGTAAGAGAGAACAGGACCCAGACCCAGGAGGAAACAAGGACCTGAATGAAACACATGGCAGCATGTGAGCTATAACACATAACCCTAAATAAGCTACATTTTCTCAGTTATTATATGTGGAGGTGTTTGTTTATATTAATTTTACTTTATGCATTTAGTTATCCAATCAGAATTTAGACCACAAAAATAACAAAATATTGTAGATAGCACAGTCACTAACAAAAGATAAAAAAGCAAAACACCACATGACCATCAGTTCGAAAATGTATTTGTTTTGGATTTGATAAAGAAAATACTGTGATCTTTTTGAAAACCGGACAAAATTTTAAACAAACCCTACCGACCCGGCACACAGTCTTTCTCTGGCCGATGGTGTCTGATGGCCAGCAGCAGGCAGAGTAGCAGCAGCAGTAGTGTGGTCAGGGATCCGCACGCATTGTCTTGGGCAGCGTCAGTGCTGTTACGGGACCCTCGGATCAGAAGGTCCACCGCAGCCTCGCCGAGACGCACCGGCTTCATTCCGCAGGGCTGGAGAAGTTCACCTGACATAAGAACGGTGTGAGAATTACAGCTTCTTCAAGACTGAAGCAGCAGAACTGCAGACATACACTTTTATATGTGTGTGGTTGCACCGGATTGGATCAGGATAAATCAAAAGTCAAAATAAAAACTCAGCATAACCTTGTGCGCTCCTCGTGTCCTTCAACATCAGTTTCCACAACGTTATCACGACACGCGAACCCTCAGCTGTGCCGAACTCATCTCTGCAAGACATCAAAGACTTTAGGAGATTTGAGACATCTGCAGCACAACCTTGAGTCATTCTAAAAATGAAAAAAAAAAAAAAAGTCCTTCAGACGCAAGGCATACCCTTACCAAAAAGTATACTTCAAGTTTATTTTATTAAGTATACATAAGTTCAAGTATATTTTTAGTATACTTTATGTAGTACGCATACAACTTTCAGTGTATTAGTAGTATACTTGTAAGTGTACTATTTCAAATAATTGGCCCACTTTCTAGTATATAAAAGTATACTTTAAAGTACAAAATTAGTTTACATCAATGTTTTTAGTTTGTACTGCAAGTATACTAAAAGTGAACGTGTAGATATACTTAAAGTTTACTAAGTAAATACTTTTTATTTAGTCTCAGTAAACTACTAGTTTAGTAGTTTTATACTGCAAGTATACTCGTAAGTTTTCTTTCGCTACTGTGTCCCTATCTAGGTATTAATTTGTATATATTTTGTTTTATGAATATTTCAACATACAAAACATCAAATAAAAGAACAGGGTATCTGCTTGTAAACAAAAACATTTTATTCTAGCTTCTTTTCATAAACACTTGAATGAGGGTAAGTTTTATAAAGAAAAAAGAAATAAACATTTTGAACAAAAAGCTGAAAACAAAAGTATAAACTGGATTCAGGATGATAATCAAAACGTAGATGAGTCAATCAACACCCCAAAGCTTGAAAGTCATTATTACCTCTTCATGGGTCGACATTTTATTCCACAACGTTACACAGTTTTGATGTTGTTTTATGTCTGATGATTGTGTTAAATTACATGTGGAAGCATCTGTTGTTTCGGTTTCTTCTTCACTTGTGTTTTTTTTTTGTAAATTCTGTACAGAAGATGTGTACTAGTGCCCCCTACAGTATAACAATGAAAATACAGATTCTCGGAGCACAAGTATAGCTCAAATATATTAGACTTTTTCTAAGTATTTTCTAAGTCAAGTATACTTAAATGTCATTTTAAGTGTTTCTGAGAAGTACATAAAGCCCATTTCTGATAAGTGCATAAAAAGTAGACTAAAAGTATAATTACTGGTGTAACTGCATTTACGCTGCAATTAAAAAGCATAAATAGTGTTTTGCGATTCATGTTTTAAATATGAAATATATTTGAATATAGAACTATGACATTTTAAAAAACTTAAGCAATACTTTAAATATGCAATAAAAACTGCCAGTAGGTAACAGCAAGTCACTGCGAGTCCACTGAATCATTCATTCAGATGATCGATTCAGAACGGCTGATTCTTACAGGACAAATCAAGTGATGTTATCAATAAATGTCTCTATAAATGGGTCATTAAATCACTTACTTTATTCATTCAAAACCCTGAATCATGTTTTCATCTGTGTTCATTTGGAGATGAAAAAGCTCTGCTGCGTTTCAATTTTCATTGACAAAATAATGAGAAAACAATATTGTGTCTAAAATGTAGGGTAGAATGGGGCTAAAATTTTCCTCTAAACCACTACATGGCAGAAAAACGTGGTGTAGCACTTACCAAAACATCTGCTTTTCAAGATACACGTGCAAAATTGTCTGATTCTTGAGGAGATCGCAGGCAAAGTGCAAAGTCGATTATGCGCTTAATTGATCTAATATTTGATGTTTTTAGAAACGTTGTGAATTTAAGTTGCAAATGAGAATCGATACAATTCTTGAATATATCTTGAGACAAAGGTCTTCTTAATGATTTTCAGTTTTGTTTAAGATAATTAAAACAGCAGTTTTTAAATATCAAAGGAATATGTAAAAGTATGGTATTTGGGGTAAAAAGCGCCCCTGCTGCTGGGGCTAAAAGGCACAATAATTAACATGATAATTAATAGAAGGCTGATTTTTCCAGTTGTTGACATGACATTGTTAGATTCAGACGGTAAATATCATATATTATGTTGGGTGTCCATCTTAGAGATCATCACCATGTTTAGAATGAAACCATAATATTAAAAAACATGATATTAATCATACCATAAAATAAAATATCATTTGTTGTTACTACTGAAAATCCATATTAAAATACTATGGGATCTCCTTCAATGCTTTCAGAAACTTTACATTTTAAAATGATTTTGTTTCTCTATTTCAAAATACATGTTTTATAACATTTTTTAAATGACAGTATATTTACTGAAAAAAAAAATAGTTATTATATGTATCAAAATAAGCAGAAAATAGTACGGAATTTGCGAAAGTGATTGTTTTGAACAAGTATTAACTTACATTATTATAATGTTATTTAACACATACATTATTTTTTAAAAGAAATTGGCACCTCAAACATTTATAAGATTTTTTAAACAAAATAAACTACTCGTATGATTTATTTTCACACAAAATCTGTCGCTCCATAAATGTTCAGTGCAAACCTATATTTTTTTCTGCAATCATAAACTTTGGACGCAGTGAAAAGCAGATTTTTTCTTAAGGTGCTTTTAGCCCCGTTGTACTCTATGCCAATTCATATTAACTTAAACATAGCCCATTTATTCAAAACATATTCATTTTTTTAATTCTTCGTTTGTGTTTTATATACGGCTGGATAATGTGCAGACATGGTGTTTCAAAACCAGACACTCTGACCTTAAACTGTATGAATGGCCACCCAACCCAGAACCCCTGTCTCAAATCCATTAATAGTTATTCCGTAAATGTATTTTATTATGATCTTTCTTATTCAGTCTTAAAACATCAAGATTAGTGAGGTATTTTATGGTTTTCACCATTCAATTTAAAACAAAAACAAATTGTTACAATGAACACAAAAGCCATTTTGTATCTTCAGTTTGCCCTCTTTGTGTGTGTCTATCAGATTCAGAGACGTTGTGAATTCACTGAACGCCCACTTTCATCGCTAAAGAATTTATGGAAATAAGCTGACATCGTTGAGTTCGGTGCAGATGCATGCAGCTTTCTAGCATTTTCTGAGTACAGGGAGGATCCCTCATAGTTCATGTGCCAATAGGTGACTGTGTGTGATGCCTTAATTTCACGCATTCATTCTGTATGTACATACTGATGTTGCCCTATCTGCTGTATTAACTCAATTTTTATCACTTTGATCCTTAAATTAAATGCAGGTCAATATTTATGGCAGGAGCTTAATGATTAAACCCCTGAGGTTTAACTAGATGTTGCTGGGTTTCGGCCCAAAGGGGGTTATCTGAACCACTGTAACCTTCAGCAAAGTGTTTAACTTCAGGTTACTCAGGGGGACTGAAGCTGTAATGTTAATATAAGTGACAGTACCTTAAATAAGAAACCATTGGCTAAATACCAATTAACCTGCATAACTGTGTGAAAAAAGGCCTTTACACAGGCAAAACAGGCATCAATGTATCAAGATGATAATTAATAGAAGGCTGACTTTTCCATTTGTTGACATGACATTGTTAGATTCATATGGTAAATATCAGATATTATGCTGGGTGTCCATCTTATAGACAATCACCATGTTTAGTATGAAACCATCATATTTAAAAACATGATATTAATCATATCATATAATACAATATCATTTGTTGTTACCACTGTAAATCTATATTAAATTACTATGGGATCTCCTTCAATATTTTCAGAATCTTTACATTTTAAAATGATTTTGTTTCTGCATTTTAAAATATGTGTTTAAGGGCTTGCTAGAGTTTTCTGAGTAAACAAATTCTGAGTAAAAAAACGTCCACTCTCATGTTTCTTTGATTTCTGTGATTTTTTTTCTCACATAACTTTAAAAGAAATAGTAACGACATATTTTTGCTCATTCACTAAATCATTAATAAATGATATTAGTTTGACTTGTGTGGTATATTGAGTTATGTGAGTATGTGGAGGTGTAAGGGGGAATTTTCTCGGATGTCAAAATCGCAGGGTGGTCTTAATGATTTTGAGCCTCTCATAAAAAAGTCGACCTTTTGAACATACAGCAACATCACACACTACGTATTTGGGGCTGGAATGTCTTTCTCGGAAAGAACCGAGTAATCTTTAATTCATTAGAGAACAAAGTGTCCCTCTGCGCATTGAAAGCCACGTCACTTAAATATGTCGTCACTTCAATACGGCCTTTGTGGGCCTTGTGTTTCACAATTCTTCAAATAAGTTGTTTGTCCCCTGTAGCAAAACTGTGGGCAGGAAGCCACAAGGAAGGGAATTGTGGATACTGTCAACCATAAATTTACGGATCATTTACATTGATGCTGCTGGCTGGTGCTTTCTCAATTAGTAGTCCAATAGAGTACTTATGTTGTGTTTGCGAAAACTGCATTTGTGATAAATATTAATTACAAAACTCATTTTTCATTTTTATGATTATGTCCTTTTTTTGGTCCATCCACTGAATTACTTTGGCAGCTCATCATTGTACACCTAACATCCTGAGGAGAGTGTGTGTTGATCTTTGTGATGTTTGTGTGTTCAGCTCAGAGAAATGCTAGTCGCACGGCTGCTGTGGGAGGTCGTTTGTTCGGTTTCTCATGGGGAGTGCCAAGCAACAGAGAATAACAGCAATGTTTGAGACAACGCACAGGGAGAGAAGCCAAACCACTTCCCTTTACTCAACACAGTCCAATGTCCACTCAACTGACCTCTCTGAGGTCTGAGGGCCTGTTTTATACAAATCTTGCATATATAGCAAGTATCTTTTTTTTTTTACACTGTTTAATAAATGCTTTTCATATAAAATGTGATTTTTATTGAACGGACAGTATTAGATAACGCCATTCTATTGCATGTAAACTTCGGTGTTCCACAGGGTTCTGATTTAGGCCCTTTTTAATTTATTCTGCAGATGCTGTCTTTAGGTGACATTAGTAGGAAACTTGACATTAGCTTTCATTATTATACAGATGACATACAGCTTTATATTTTCTTATCAACACAGTGCATTGCATTAAGGGCATTAAAAACAGTAAATGAGGATAATCTCTCTCTCTATTTTTTAACCACATCAGTAAAAAAAGTTTTACTGACTATAATCTGTGACGGTACCACTGTTATGAGAACATGTCAGAACAATTTAACCATCTGGATTACACTGTGAAAAACAACAAAAAACAATTTGTTGAGTCAACTTGAAATAATTTGTTACCCTGCTGCTTAAAAATGTAAAGTTCAGTCAACTCAAATAAGTGTAGTCAACTTGAAATGTTAAGTTGTACTAAGTGACAACTTCGATATTCGAGTTGACTAAACTAAAAAAAAAATGGTTTGTTCAACTTAACAGATGTGTTTACCCGGCTGCCTTAAAATTGTACGTTGAATCAACTCAAATATCTAAGTTGTCACTTAGTAAAACTTAACATTTCAAGTTAACAAACTTATTTTGAATTGACTGATCTTAAAATTTTAAGGCAGCGGGGTAACAAATTATTTTAAGTTAACTCAACAAATAGTTTTTTACAGTGTACCCTGTCATGTTAAATTTGCAGATTTCTCATATTTCTACAACTTTAAAGGAACATCCTCTTTATTCTTGTCCCTCTGGTTGTGTTCGGATTCCTGTCACACTTGTGGTGTTCCTGCTCAAAAATGACCAGACTCCAAACAATTGCTTATAAATCTGTCATTATGCTATATTATCACCAAATATTGGATTCATTGTTTTTGTCAACTTGTTTTCTTTCATTTAGGACTGGTTTTTGTGTTTCTGTTTGCATCTGATTAATCGTAGGCCTCATTAATCTGAGAGTATGTACCTCGTTTGGAGTCCAGTCGTTTTTGACTGGGAACACCACTAGTGTGACTTTGTGCAATTTTGTACAGTTTTGCCTACTTTCAGAAAAATGAGGCCTATGATTAATCAGATGCAAATAGAAACACAAAACCAAACCTAAATGAAAGAAACCAAGTTGACAAAAAGAATGAATCCAGTCTTTAGTGATAATATAGCATAATGACAGATTTATAAGCAGTTGTTTGGAGTCTGGTCATTTAGGTAAAATAAAACCCACAAAAAATTCCGAAAATTCAAAAAAAAAAAATTCAGAGAAGTACTTATACCCTGTGTGTGTAAACAAAGTCAGTAAGTTTGAGTCCAATTTTGAGTATTTTCGGGAAAAAGAAAATCTTTTCTGGGTCAATTTGACCCAAACACAACCAGGGAGTTAATGCTGAAAAGTTAGTTCACATTCATGACCTGTTAATTGAAATGTACTATTGGCTGGATGTCTAGCTGCCTCCATACAAATTCTGCAGGCAGATTTAGCAGGAGTATTAGCAGCTCAATATGTAGTTGTGTCAGCCAAACTGAATCATTTACTGGTTATGTGTTTGATGTTTGATGTCAGTTATATCAGCTCTTCCTTGTCTGTCAGGGGAGTCTGTGAACTTAACAGACCTCAAAAATTTGAGCTTTAAACAGGATTAAAATGAAAGTCAATTAGATTTTCAAGCCAGACTTCTCTACTGCCAGCACAAAGTCTGGTGACTATTACTATACTAACTAGTGTTGGAACATTACTTTTAACAAACATGTTACAATATTGTATTTCTCCCAGTAGAATTAACTGATTGTTACATTGTGGCTTTTAATGTGACGTATATGTGTTAGTTTGTCATTTTAAGTATTCTGATGCATCATTTAATTTACATGTAACATAAGTGTTACTTCCATGCTACTAATTCAAATACAGTAAAACCTCTTTAAGGGGCTTGAGTTTGAATTTAGCGAACAGTTGTCAATCAAATAAGTATTATAATATCCTAATCATTAAAACTATTTATTGACCAATTTAAATTGCTTCAAGTGAAATATAGCACTCTTGGTAAAGAACTTGGCTGACCTGAAGAAACCTAAGCTGAAAACAGATTTAAGGTTTAAGACAATTAATCTTACAATGCAGACTTCTGGCAACTGTTCTTAGGTGAAGCTGTACCCAACTGACTACTTAAAGGAATGACAGAAAATAAAACCTGGCTGAACTGATTTGACCTTCACACTCCTCTCAGCACTGAGCTCGGATACCTTGTTTCTTGTTTGCGTGATCACACAAACCCAACCAAGGAGCTTGTAGCTCAGCTTGTATGTTTTATTTGGCAATGACCTACAGCTGCAGGGCAGAGGACCACAAAACACAACCGACTCCACAGCTTCATACGGCAGTGTTTTTTCAATGCGTAAAATTGTTTTTACAACAATTTTAAATGCATTTTTTTTCATCTGGCTGTGCATGACAGGGTTATATTAATTATTACTGTACATCCAGTACTGTCAGTGCATGCCATTTCCAATTATAACGAGTGCAGATGTATTCCACATTCATTATATAAGCACAGAAAGTGAAGACCGAGGTGCTAAGTGATATCAGATCAAAACCCGAATTAAAACTACAGAAGTGGGTCATGTTGCGTGATATAAGAATCGCACGTCAGGCCTTCAACTCCACAACCAGCCCGAGTTCCCTCAAGGGTCCTGGCTCCTTTAGCTGCTGACATTTACTCACTCTGACAAGCTTGTGAAATCACCTTGAAACTGAATAACTTTTTATGTCAGTACTGTTTTGTCTGTATTATTCCATTGTCTTAGATATGGATATACTTTTGGATTTCGTCTGTTAAAATGTTTAGCGCACACTCTGGTGTTAAAAGCTGCACTACTCCTTGCTAAGCCAGCTTTGAATGATCTAATAAAACATAAATAAATAAAAAACACTCCACATTTGAAGATGTTTGGACAGCCTTAGTAGAACTGTTTACTGAAATCTCGCTGTGGCTCTCAGCATGTCTAGTTTTCTTCCACATCATTGGCTGTCGAGTGGATGTGGATTATGCTGGTCAGCCCACGGTCATGCTGAAGAATGGACTCTACTGCATATAAATCAGGTGACTGCACAAGTGGGGGGTTCTTCTCCAGCGCATCAGCCGAGCAGCCCTCAGTCGCACACAGACCCGACTCGAAACAAGGACTCCAATTGTCTCCTCGCATCCCGACGCTGTTCTTTTTTAGGGGAATATTCTTTTATTACTCAGCCTTACTTTTGAAAGTCTTAGTTTTGTTCATTTCTAAATTGAAGTCAGAATGCTGGATCCACTGGCTGAGTTGAGAAGAACCGGGGGCTTTCGTCAGTGCGGTGGCCGGTTGTCCTGGCAGGTGCGTTTGATCTTGTACAGCGTGTGCGTGCTGACGGTAATCAACTGCGCCTGCCTGGTTCTGCTCCTGGTTCAGCAGAGAGAGCTGTGGGCTCATCTGACTGAGGTGGAGAAGCAGATGGTGGAGATCTCTCAGAGCTCCGTGGTGGAGTTTATGACACAGGTGAACGAAGATGAGGGAGAGTATCAGTACTCCAGAAACAAACGCAGAAGGCAGCACCGAGGGACGCGACCTTTTGAGGAGCACGAGGGGAGTGTGGGAGAGGAAGTCTTGGGAGATTTCCAGTATCAGTATCCGCAGACGCATGGGCCGGTTTACCAGCACAAAACGGAGGAGCAGGATGGAATGATGATGATGATGACATACTCCATGGTGCCAGTAAGAAACTCTATTAATTACATGATTCATTTCAATTTTACACAGAAAACTGGATAAAATGTGGAAAGTGTCAGTGGGAGTCTATTTCTCCCAGACTGCTTTGACTATTTTGAAGAAAAAAAAAAGTTTGATTTATGGACTGCTAATGTTGTGTGCAGAAGATGAGTTTTTCAGATATCATTCATTCAGTTTTAAAAAACTTACAGCCTCATCATGCGGTTTTCCAAGCTATGGGAATAAAAAAAAAAGCAAGAGAAATCATAAAACAGATAACCTGATGATAGCTATATAATGTTATATTCCTAATAGTTTTCTTTATTTCACTACTTTGAAGTTGAACTGTCTGAATTTCCTGATGGAGATTGGATGGAAATGTTTCTTATGATAAGTAAAAATGACAGCTATAGGATATACAATGATATTTTGTTTTCTTGTACATTGCAAGAAAAAAAAAAGGTCTGTTATAAATTTTCATAGAAATGTCCGTAAACTCACCATTATCTGTTAATTTTACAGAACCAAAAAACACCACAGAATGCAGTGCATAATTTAAAATATGGGTAAACACCTGTGAAAAATCAATACAGAAAGTTACTTCTCATCAGCAAAGTACATTGCAATGACAAAATGTTAAATAATTTGTATGAGATGTCTACTTGCAAAAAAAGAAAGAAAGAAAGTAAACAAAAGAGAAGAAAATGCTTTTAGCTCCTTTAAATGTGTTTTTAGTTTTGCTGCAGTAGTTACATAATTGGATTCTACTAGAACATTCTTCAACAGAATTGTAATGACCTGACTCCAAATATATGTTACAGATTAAAATTCTTCTGGACATTTGCAACAGTACTAAAGGAGTCTGTCTGACTGGTGAGTATTTCGATCTGTTAGGTCATCTTCGTAACTTATATCTTGAATTCACTGTGTCCAAATGTTTACATTTTGGATTGATTTTTTTTTTACAGGACCGCCAGGACCACCAGGAATTCCAGGTAGGAAATGAACTATTCTAATGTTGTTTCCAGATTATATTCTACAGATTCTAAAGCGACCTCAAAACCGTGTATTTTACTCCCCGGAGTGCAATTTTTACCGGGGGACTAGTTTTGATTGGGCTAGTTTGGAGTAGCAATTGGTTGGGTTTTGTTGTAATACCTGGCAACCCTGAGATAGATGATAGATAGATAGCCATCATTAACATACACTCTTAAAAATAAAGGTGCTTCACGATGCCATAGAAGAACCATTTTTGTTCCTGGCGAAAGAAGGTTTCTCAGATTATAAAAAGGTGAGAAAGAGATGGTTCTTTAAAGAACCTTTGACTGAATGGTTCTTCGATGGCATCGCTGTGAAGAACCTTTTAAAGCACCTTTATTTTTAAGAGTGTAGGCATCCTTTTCTTGTTAACACTATTACATTTTCTTAAAACATTATTACTTTTCACTTCAGAATTTCATGTTTAATTCAACGTGTTACTTGCCATTTTTTTGCACTTCATTGTGAAATTTGCTAACAATTTTTGAGTGAAATGTTCAGTGTAGCGTTCCAAATAATAGATGATTCTAATAATCTTACTTTACGGATTTCCAGGCTTGCCGGGTGTGGACGGAATGCCGGGATATAATGGAACAGATGGAATTCCAGGGTTGCCAGGAGAGCCTGGAGCACATGGAAAACGAGGAAAAAGAGGTCAGCTACTGTAAAATCCATCCATCATGCACATGAATGAATATAGTCAAAAAAGGTCTTCTGAAAGAAAATGTCCTTCTTTCAAACCTCTTTGTGAAAATGTGTCTGTTTCTATGGCTTTTATCCTCCACTGAAGAAGAGGAGAGGGGAATTTTATCCTGCTTTAGCCACACAGCAGGATTCAAAGAGACTCGGAGATCTCCCACTGAATAAAGCAGAAGTCATGATAAGAGCTGACTGACTGACTGACTGCTCTGTTCTGAGAGCACAAGAGCCCACAGACTTTCTAGAAGTGTCATTCAGCAAATCAATTACGAAGAAACTGAATGAAATTCTTTGTACCGTGGCGGAGAAATTACCGGAAAGCATTTGAATACGTTTTATGATGACTTCATACTTTGCATTCCACTAGCAAGTGATTGTTTATGCACTGTTTACCTGGCTACGTAGAAAACGAACAACCTCCCAGAACACCCTGGCAACCACCAAGAACATCACCTAGCCACCAACCACACGTTTTTAGTACAGAAAATGTTTTGCATCTATATATTATGTAATATTAAAGTGATGTAGTTACACATTACATTTGCTTATTATAGTAACCCGGTATTTACTTATTTGGGTAATTACACTGTAACAACATCACTAAAACTAAGCTGTAATGTTTATCGCATGACTGTAATAATGTAATAAACAGAGCTCTGGATAGTTTAAGAAACTGTGTTGCATGGAGACATGAATTAATAATTGCTTCGCCTTTTTGTACCTGTATGCAGGTCCTCCAGGTGAGAAGGGTGAGCCTGGTGAGAGAGGAGAACAAGGATATCCTGGACCCCCAGGATCCCCTGGAGAACCGGGCGAACCTTCAAATGATGTCATTGTAGAGGGTAAAGACGAGTTCTGTTTTAATAAGGCACATGTGAGGATGTTGGAATCAGTCACAACTAAAGGGCCTTGTTAGGCAAGACTATATACACAAAATAAGCAGCAGTGCATTGTTGGGTACTGCATGATAAAATAGTATTTTATGACATAGTCCTGGCATTTATATGGATTTTAGACCTCCATGGATCAGTTACGTTGACATGATAAACAAGTGATGGCCATTTTCCTTCTGCTTTAATTTGCAGGTCCACCTGGTCCAATAGGACCCCCAGGCCTCCCTGGTCCACCCGGCCCTCCAGGGCCCCCTGGGCCTCAAGGGCCTCCAAGACACAGGAGCCACAGAGCACATCTTCACATTGGGAAGGAGTCTGTGGGTAGGTTAAAAATGGCTAAAATTATAAATTGTGCATGTGCATAGTTCAAAATTACCTCATAATCCTTTGCATTTTTCTCATAATCAAAAACAAACAAAAGAAAATTATTTTCCTAAAATCATTTAACAAATTATGAAAATGTATAATTGTATGTAAACTACATACAAGTAACTAATTCTTTTATTACAGTATTTTTTAAACCGTAATACATTAAAAATAATTATTTTTACTAGAGAAATTTTAATCACTATTGATAATAATGAGGATTACAAAACACATTGCACTGTATTTTAATTTTAATGTGATTTTCAAATTTGTTCTTTATGCTAAGTTCTTTTTTCCATTTTGATTTTGGGCCAAAATATGACATGCACATCCAAATTTGGGTATAGTGATTTTTCTGAGTAAAGCACATCATAATATGTAATACTATGATCAGTGTTTGAGAAAGTTACTTTTAAAAGTAATGCATTACAATGTTGCGTTACTCTTTAAAAAAAATAACTAATTGTGTTACTTAGTTACTTTTTATGGAATGTAATGCGATTCCATAATGTTACTTTTGTGTTACTTTTTAAATCTGGGCGGGGCTTGCTTCTTTGTTTATAATATTAAAATTTCTCATTTTGGCAAACATAAAAGCCTAAAAGTGAGATGAATGCACCTCAGGCTGAAAGTAAAGTAAATTCTCTCTGGAGAAGAACGCTCTTCAGCAATAAAAAAAAAGTAGCCCGAATGTTAGTATATAAAATTATTCTCTTTTATGCCAAAAAAACACTAGGGTATTAAGTAAAGATCATGTTCCATGAAGCTATTTTGTGAATTTCCTACCATAAATATATCAAAACTTAATTTTTGATTAGTAATATGCATTGCTAAAAACTTCATTTGGACAACTTTAAAGATGATTTTCACAATATTTAGATTTTTTGAAGATTTTTTGGCCCTCTCAGATTCCAGATTTTCCAAATATATAATAACCATACATCAATGGAAATCTTATTTATTTCTATTCTCTTTATTCTGAGTTTTCATTTCACTGGTTTTATTAATTTTTAAGGAATACTGAATCTGTTTTTTGTGAGTTAATGCACAATAATTACTCCCGATTTGCAGGAAAAGGACTTGTGAGTCAATAAATGGTAAAAAAACAAAACAACAACAAAAAAAGGCGTTACTTATTTGAAAAAGTAACTCTTCTTATAAATTCAAAAGTAATGTGTTACTTTACCAGTTACTTGTGAAACATAATCAGATTATGTAACTCACGTTACTTGTAATGCCATACTTACTACCAACACTGATTCTGATTTAATCTCATTGTTTATCTTTAGGTCACCTTAATTCAGTCCCAAATGATGACACCATCAGCCAGAAAATTGTCTCCTGGAAGATAAACGGTACCAACTAGAGTGATTTATTAGTTGTTCTACACATAAATAAAGCCTTTAAGCTTCACCTCTGACGGTGTGATTGTGTCCGTCAGACTGTGTCATAAAGTCAGTGCAGAACCCCAGACATCTGATGAAAATGAGCAGCACGTTCGGAGCGTGGATGATGGACACTGCCGCTCACGACAATGAGAAGATCTGGGTAGCAGAACATTTCTCAGGTACTGAAGAAGAGAGAAAATCCTACGTCTAAACTCTACTTCCATTTGCAAGTGTTTAGTGTAATATAAACACTTGCATAGAACATACTTTGCATTGAACATGGAACATTGCTTTTAAGATATTCCCCATTTTTTTAGGACGTATCATAAAGGAGTACAACAGTATCGCAGCGTTCCAGAACAGCAGCAGTGAATCCATTGACGTCCGGAGGTTCTTCCAAGGTTGTGGCCTCGCTGTACATAACGGCTCCATATTCTACCACATCGCTGGGACATCCAATATTGCTAAGTATGAATGAAGACAGCATGGGTGGATCTTCTTGATAATATCATGACTATAAGTCATTTAATTGAGCAAAAAAACAGAAAAATCTGTCATCATGTTGCTCCAAACATATGGAGGACTAGGGATGTTAAACGTTAAATTATAACTTTTTTTTATAGTAATAACATTAAATTATGCATAACTAACCCTAAACCAAACCCTATTCCTAACTCTAACCCTACAGTAAGTACATGTTAATTAATACTCACTACTTGATTGTCTAATTACACTGTAGCAAGGACACCCTTCACTCTCAGAAAATACATAAAAATAAAATAAATTCAAAATTTAAAAAAAATACAAAACGGTCATTTGAAAAGTATCCTTTCAAAAGCTATATATACACTTTAGTACTGATATGTACTTTCGAATAATATGTACCTATTTAGGGGTAAAGAAGTTACAAAAAATGACCTTTTAACTTTCGTACTTAGGACACCAGCCTAGTGACAGCTTTGTACCTTTTGTAAAATAAAGTGTGAGCAAACTCTTTAATATGTATTATGTAAGTCATGTTTAAAATGTAATGCAAATGTATTTACTTAATTGCTTAAAACTATTTTCAATTACTCATTTAATTAGTCATTTTATAATAACTGCATTTGAAAAACTACAATGCAAACGAAATGTGAAATGTTAGTTAAATGCAAAAACAAACATAATAAATGTACTACCCTAATAAAAAAGCAATACATTTAAAATGATATAAATTATATAATAATATAATATATAAATGTAATGTAATGATACAAAAATTGTAATTAAACTTTATTTGGAGTACTACTAGATTTTATAATATTAAGCCTAAAATGTGTTTTAATGTCACTGTTGATGAGTATTGTATGATTTTTAAATAATATCAGTCTTTAAATGCAAGATATTTAAAGTGCACCTAAAGTATACTTGCAATAGTTCCACTTTAGCACAATTAAATACACTTCAGTACATCTTAAGTTGGACACTACTTCTGTGCAATTAAAGTGCATTAAGTACAAAATGAGTTTTTCCATTTCACATTTAAAAAACATTGATCTAGTACATCTCTTAAGGATAGTTCATCCTTTAAAATGTATGTAAATTTGAAATGTAAATAGAAAAACAAAAATAATGCATGATTTGTTTGTTATTCACTATTTATATTTTCTTACTCAATATTAGCTAGCTTATTTTAAAATCAATTTATATATATATAAAAAAAAAAAATTAAACAGGGCCTACTATTTTTCTCAGGACAGTTCAGCCAAAAAAAGTAGTTGAACAATTCACGTCTAAGCAACCAATGAACTTTCAGCTTAATTTTAGGATGTTTTTCTCTGACGCACAATGGCTGACAGCCGTTCATAATGAATCTTCCCCTCTGCCATAATTTTCAAATCTCATTCGCAATTCAATTCAAACATGTCAAGATGCAACAGTCCCCATTAAAAGTGAACACTTTGAACAAAACCTCACCATTTGTGATCCATGGAAGAATGAAAGTCACAGCTGTGGTTCAACTTCAGAAAGCCTTTTCCTACGTTAATCACATGCTCTCAATTCTCCCATATTTCCAGGTTTGACCTCCAGACGAAGATCTTGCACACGCTTACCATTGAAAATGCTTTCTATCACAACAAGTCCTACCTACTTGAGAACTCAAAGACGTATTTTAAGTTGGCAGCGGACGAGAACGGCATGTGGATCATATTTGCCTCCAACATCGACGACAACATAATGGTGGCGCGGCTGGATGAGAAAACCTTCTCCGTCACCGCATACATCAACGCCACCTATCCCAGGACCAAAGCCGGTAATGCGTTCATCGCCTGCGGGATCCTCTACGTCACAGATACTAAAGACACAAAGGTGACGTACGCCTTCGACCTCCTCAAGGAGAAGCCTGTTAGTGTCAGTTTTGATCTGAGGGCACCTGGAGGCGTTCTGTCCATGATCTCATACAATCCCACAGACAAACATCTCTACATATGGGACAGCAGCTACGTCAAGTCGTACCAAGTCCAGTTCCTCTCAGATGAATAATCAAAAATGAATGACATAATTGGGATATTTAATGTTTTGTTTATATATATTTACTAGCAATGTTTCAATCCTGGGAAGGGTCAAGTGACAAACATTGCTAATAAAAATAATATCCACCTTTTTCTGAATGCGGAAGTCTTGCTCGACTGGAGCGGTGCTAGTCAAATTAAATTAACATTTTCTGAGCTGATAATTTTTATGGTTAGTTATATTGAAAAAGTTTAAATTCAGTCAGTCTTTTTTTCACCCCATTTTAACGTGGACTCCTATGGAGACCGGAACACGAAAGCACCCAAACGGAAGTTAGAATCCTTCATGGTCGCCGCTCATCGGTTACTTAGGATAAAGGTGGATTGATAATTAATTCCTTACATTTATATGATACAAGTTTGATTAGAAGGTGTGATTTATATATAGATTTTTTATAATTTAAAGTCTAACAAACATCTTTTTGTAAAAAGTTTAGGGCGAAAATTTTGAGTTTGCATTTTCCTTCTTTAAAATAAATGCCACTTGGTTTGAAAATGTTTTTATAAAACAGATAGTTCCAGTCCTTGATTCTGATTGGTTGAGCCGCGTTCAAAGCTGTTGTAAATTACTCTACAAACATAAACCTTTGTTTACGTTTGTGTGTTGCTCGGCAACCACTTTACTGCAACCACAACCGTTTCTGAGGAACTACATTGATTGGCAGAAGAATAATGTTTGTATTAATATCATTACACATTATTTGCTCTGTTTTATTGTATGAAACTTTACTACGTATATAGAATAACTGTTTTATAAAAGCAATAAGCCCTGTGAATCCGTGGTTTACAGTGAATTTATAACAACCAGGGGGCTTTGCGTCATGCCTAACAACGCCCCATAGCTTCTTGGGGCTTATTGCTTTATTATACAAGGGATAGTTCCGGTCCTTGATTCTGACTGGTTGAGCTGCGTTCGAAGCTGTTATAAATTACCACTTTGTTGCAACCACAACCGTTTCTGAGGAACTACATTTTATTAATTACACGTTTTTTGCTCTGTTTTATTTTGTAAAATTTTACTATGTATATGGAATAACCATTTTCTAAAAGCAATAAGCCCTGTCAAGCTGCAGTTTACAGTGAATTTATAACAGCTTCGCGTCGTGTCTAACAACCTTAGCTGTTATAAATTCACTGTAAACCATGGCTTCTTGGGGCTTATTGCTTTATTAAAAACACATAGTTCCGGTCCTTGATTCTGATTGGTTAAGCCGTTGTAAATTACTCCACAAACACACACCTTTGTTTACGTTTGTGTGTTGCTCGACAACTACTTTGTTGCAACCACAACCGTTTCTGAGGAACTACATTTTCTGGTGGAAGAACAATGTTTTTATTAATATCATTACACTTTATTTGCTCCGTTTTATTTTGTGAAACCTCACTACGTATATGGAATAACTGTTTTATAAAAGCAATAAACCCCCTGAAGCCGTGGTTTACAGTGAATTTATAACAGGCCCTTACAACGCCCCTTAGCGGTTATAAATTCACTGTAAATCACGGCTTCTTGGCGCTTATTGCTTTCGTCTAATGTAATGATATTAAGGCATTTTTAAATTTGACTTTGTGTTCAAATGCATTTTGGGGTTACCATATTTATTTATTTTTCTGTATGACTTTTATGTGTTATATTTTGCTTTTTTGGCTAACATGTTTTAAATGAATATTTATTGAAACATGCAACATGAGCAGAGCTAATTTTTGTGCAAACTGTTTGTGAAAGCATTGTTACATATATTCGTTTACGTAGAAATGATATACTTTTATTTTTACAAAAGACTTGTTTTCTTGCTTCATGAACAAGGCCAAAAGTGTGTAGACAATAAATTACAATTCTATGTGCAACCATTGCTATCGGTATTTCACAGCATCACTTCATCAAGACATTTCAAGGTAAAGTCACACAAAACCCCTGTGTGATAAGATCAGGTATGTGCATTAAGTAAGTAAGGTGATTTTTAATTTCGTGTTGACTTCATGTTATAGATGATTGTGTTAGACTGCAACTATATTATTGTATAATTTTATATCGCATGCATGTTTACGCTTGTAAGTCCTTGAAATAAACCCTGAAACATGTTCATCTGAAAGACACGAGGAGTCGAAACAGTACAAGTGTAATGACTTAATTCAAATAAAAAGAATTTATTCAACTTACAAAGGTAAAACTTTGACCATGACAGAACTACCTGTTCCTTCAGAAATATCAACCAGTGTTTTTGGGGTTTGCATTTTCACACACGCAGACAGATCAGGCTGTTCAATAAATACACATCAGACCATCGGTTGAACATTTAAAATACGTACAGTTGACATGGTGCCCAGCAAATCAGACAGAAACACAAATATGATCTGAATAAATACCACATACATCAAACCAAATATACGACTATTCCAGCAGTTAAGATAAAATCAAAAAAATAAACTAAAAGCATTATTGTGTTTGTACAAGCTATCGTCGTAATTCGTCATTTTATATTTATATATTTATATATATATTTATATATATTTATTCATTTAAAACTATTTCCACTTTTTACTACTCGGCCACACACAGCCAGACATTCATTTGTAAATAACAGTTTCCTCTAATAGAGCTTTTTAATCACGTGTAACGTAAGAGTGTTATTGTTTCCCCAGATCTGAGTGCAAATATTCAGATAAAACATGAAAAAATAAATATGTAAATAAATAAAACACAAACCTATTCAGTGTTGCACTTTGTCCCAGACATCTAAACGTAACTTACATTCCTAAAGTTAAATATAAATACAAGAGTTCGTGAAAGAACAAACGAAACGAAAACGAGCAAACGAACAAATATTCTGTGCAAAAACTAAACGTTTCCTGTTCAAAGTGAGAGTTTCAGGGCTCGAGAGATGAAAAGGTCAAACACGTCATTTCCAGGAGCAAGCGTCGTCGTCTTGCGTGGGATGTTTAGCTGTTTGGCTGCTACGGAAACAAGCGTGTCAACAGCAGCGTGTGCGCGTGGAAGGGGGAGGGGGGTGTGTCTCTGGGGCCGCGGCGAACCGCCGGGCCGCCAGGGTACTGTGCCATTTTACACTCCGCAAATACATTAGCAGCCAAGGAGAAAACGTACAGTAAAAACAAAATCCAACGACTGGACTTACACTGATAGCAGAAGCACAGTGCTGGTATTTTAAATGCTAAAATGGGCACAAAATGAAGACACACACACATACACACTTAAAAATGGAGCTTTGAGCACTTTTACAGAGCACGACCAATAACCTGGGAATGGAGTGCGATGACTCAAACAGCTCATGCATACGGCTTTCCTACCAACACGTTATCTGGATTCGTCTCCAGAAATGACAGTAGTCGATCGTCCGAATCGAGGGACCTCGTGCGCGTTTTCCGGAGTCTTTCGTGGGGCGGGGTGCTAAAGAGATTCTGCAGCGCGAGATATTTGTTACCGGTTTACGATTCACAGCTAAGGAAACGCCGAGGTGCCGTCGAAAGCGTTAGTGTTCTTCGGCCGCTCCGCTGTTAGAGGATCTGGAATATACTGGCCGGAATGTTGTAGCGGTCGGGAAGGACCCTCATTTTCAGGGTCCCGTCGGCTCCGCAGGTGAAGATCCGGTTGCCCGGGCACGTCTCGACTTGCATCACGCCGGCGCCGATGTTTCGGAATATGGACTGCTTGGCGTGCTCGGTGCTGAAGGAGTGCATGAGACCGTGACCCGCCAACTTCCAGACCTGAAACGGAACAGGAACACGATCATTAGCAGTGATGCACAGAGACATTAAAAGTTAAAACTAGGGCTGTCAGTTTAACACATTAACTTAATTAATTAGTTATGAAAAAAATAATGTTATTAAAATATTTAAACACAGTTATTGCACTGGCCCCACCCACAGGCCTGTATGTCATCTTACATTTCATAGTTGACTGTTGACAAATATGATGCAGGGCAACAGCTCCATAAATGCAGTTATGCCCTAAAATGCAAGATTTTGGTGCAAAAATGCCCCTGTATGAGTTTTGTCTCACATTTATATCATACGATATCACACGAGCAGGGAGAGCACTGTTACACGAGTGCTGTTTTTTCCCCGAATATCACAAGTTTAAATGTGATTTTATACAACTGTTCAGTAAATAAGAAGTTGATATTTTGTTATATATTAAATACAACATTATGTGTTTTTGCTCAATTTTGCAAAGAACATATTACCTTTGAAGCCATAGCAGAACTGTTGCACATCTCCGGACAAAACAGTATTTAGTTTCTGAATGAATCCGCGTTTTGAACGAATCGTATGAATCAATGATTCAAAGGCCCATTCATAAAGAGAGCCGTTTACTTCATTCCCGAATGAATCAGCTGTTTGAATGAATCTAATGAAGACATTTACCACCACCTGCTGGCAGATTTTGTTTCTTATTTAGAGTATAATTTCCAAAAAAAAAAAAAAAAAACATTAAAGGGATAGTTCACCCAATGACTTTTGTTGTATGAACAAAAAATACTGAGATATTTCTCAAATGATCTTTTATGTTTCATGGTTTACGTTAGGCTGTTGTAGCTAAAATGTTTTTGTGTAATAAATTTTATATGTTGAATCAAATAAAATATTTCTACTTGATACTTTCTCATTTAACACAAAAACAGCTTTAAATAATCTTTAGTGGGTATTATCAATCAAATTTAATAATTTAATAACACATTGTGTTATTAATTAGATCACAAATTTTACTTGACTGACAGCCCTAGTTAGTTTTATAAATTAGTTATAGAAAGACATATTAGCCAGGTTGATTGACTGACCAATTGTTACCTATTTAAGACTATTTTGTGAATACAAAAAAAATAAAATAAATATGTATATTTTTAAATATTCTGAAACCTTTCAGCAATTCAGCATACATCTCAATAGTTACACTACTATTGTATCTGCCACAGATCACCGTGTTCTCTAGATGATGTTTGTAAAAAAATTGTAAATGCATAAACAAAAAAAGCTATATGTTTGTTTACACTAAGATGAATGTTACATGCAAAAAAATTCTGTGCGATAAACATTTTAATGTGAATTAATGACTTGTTAATGCATCTGTTCAGACTGACATGTACAGGTCTTCACACATAAATAAAGACGTGTCACCTGTTAACCCCGGCATTTTCCCAGTCTTTTTATGAACTGACGTGAATTTGCACCAATCTAGAGTCTAATTGGATGTGAGGCCTTAAACATCAACAACAAAAAACGAGGAGTATTTCTCCTGCCGTTTAAAGCTGTTAAGGCTACTTAATTTTTATCCTAAAAATGTGAGATTGCATTATTAGTTATTACACACATCTAGCAAATAATTAGGAAAAAATTTAGAGCCACGGACAAAACATCACAAAATATATTACTTGCTAGTTTGTCATTCGCTTTGAAAATAAAAGGTAAACTATTGCTTGCTAGTTGAGGAAGAGATTTTAGCACTGACTTGGTGGGAAAAACATGGCTAATTAAATTTAGTTAAATTCATTAAATTCCTTCTTGTTTGGAGTTATCAATCTTTTAAAAAACATTTTTAAAAACTTGTTGCTTTTTATGCTTTTAGCCTAAACATCCACATGTTTAGGATGTTTAGGATGCAGTGTGTCATTTTAAGGGAATATACCTTCATGTTCCCTTCGGCTGAGCCGGTGACGAAGAAGTCTTCGGTGGAGTCCATGGCCAGTGCTTTGATGGCTGAATCATGTGCCTGGAATGTGTTGAGCAGCTGTCTCTGACGGATGTCAAAAATACAGACGAATCCCTTTCGGCCGCCTGTGATGATGAGCTGCTGTTTAGGAGCATACTGAAGAACCGTCGCACCGTTCTCATGACACTGGAACGCTGGATATAAAGAAATACAGAATAAAACTAGGGTATAAAATACATTACACAACCTTTTTTAAATAACATATTATGTTTATAGAAGACAAACCCATACAATCTCAGATTATTTTACTTAAATTCAACTGCAAAACAGGGCTACTGCAGTTTTGAAATACTTCAGACATTTTTAGTCAATATATACATACCCTTAGAAACTGGTCTATGAGCTACAAACCATAAAGTAAACTCATAATCTCATAATCAGTAGCTCATAATCTCTTGGGATAATTGCATGGTTTTTATTGATTACGAACTGCTCTGAAACTGCTCGTGCAACAGCGCAGAAAATGTATTAAAACTTTGAATAAAATAAAATAAAATAAAAAACAAGAGTCTGTGGACTTACCGTGTATCATTGAGTTACTTGGAGAGATCAGTGTGTCCCATAAACAAACATTCCTGTGGATGAAAGTGAAACATTTCCTTAAAAACATTGTACACAGTCTTGTTTCTATATGACAGTAGGATAAATCATGTAACTGACCTGCCATCGTTGGACTGTCCTGCTGTGGCGATCAGACTGGAGGACGTAATGAAGGCGAAATCACCGCAGCTTTTACTGTGACACTGCCAGCTCTGACACAGACGCACAGAGATGTTTATTATTTCATATTATACAGTCAAACTGCATTAGATATACTAAACGTGTATGCAATAGTGAAGCTAGTATTATTTGTTTGCAGATGCCACATGCTTTAATCACAGTCTAAGGGGAATTTGTGACGCTCAGTAATGGAAGGTTTGTGCGGTAGAAAGATAAAGCTCTTACCAAATACGGTTTGGGGTTTGAGGAGGTCTGATTGACTTGCCAGAGGCTCAAAAAACCCTCGCCATCAGCAACACCACACTGCCGACAGACGGAAAAAACGGAGATATTTAAGGACGCAGACGGTATTTTCAGCCGCATATTGCATAATAATTCAAATAAAGGAGAGAAGACACAACAGGATGACCTTTCCTAAACAGATGTGCTGCTGTACTCAACTTATTACATAACAACACAGACACCAATTACCGCGCCGCTGACGCACTCACTCTATTCTATGAAGAACAGACACTAAATGAGCCTGGAAATTATTATACACTACACAGGAAACAGCTCAAATGCTTTCTCAATGGACAATTAAGAATTTCTAGTTTAATATTTGTGTGTGTGTATTTTCACTAAATACTGTGTAAAATAGGCATCCAATGAAATTAATCACAGTTGTACAGAACTTATCAACACACTTCATCATACATTAATTGTATGTATGTGATTAATTACATACAAATACACAACTCTATAAATACAGTAATTGTAAATGTCTTCCCAAATAAATCAAAGATATTGTACCAACTTTAAAAATTAAATCAATAATTAATATATATTACAATCGATACACTATATGAAGATTCATTATATATATAGTGCTGAAATATTGCTTTTCATAATTCAGATTTACATTTATAAGCATGACATTATTTCCTCAAGCATGATAAAAATATTTTTTTTTCCTTTAAATGCTTATTATTACTACTATTTTAAATAACTATTTTCTATTTTAATATATTTCAAAATGTAATTTATTTCTTCGATCAAAGCTGAATTTTCACCATCATTACTCCAGTCTTCAGTGTCACATGATCCTTCAGGATCTAACATGCTAATTTAGTTAAAAAACATTTATTTATCAGATTTTTCATTATGAATGTTAAAAAACTGCTGCTTAATATTTTGGTAAATATATTTAAAAATATATAGTTAAAAACAGTTATTTACAATAGTAGTAGTAGTAGTAATAATAATAATAAAAGCATTTAAAAGAAAAAAAAGTTATTTTTATAATGCTTGAGGAAATATGTCACATTATGCTTGTAAATGTAAATACAGGGTTTCTGCAAATTTTATGAGGGTAAATTTAAGACTTAAGCGACCAAAGACATGTACCACAGAAATTATGCTTTCGCTTCACTTTAAAATGAAACACATGAGGAAACAATCCCTCACAAAAGTGAATGCCATGATCATATGAACTTAAGACTTGCTGCTCTGATTTAAGACCTTTTCAAGGCCTTAATTCACTGAAAAGCGATTTAAGACTTTTTAAGATTTTTTTAAGACCCGCAGAAACCTTGTAAATGTCCCAGCTGCTACTTTTGATCAATTTAATGCATCCTTAGTGAATTAAAAGTATTCATTTCAAGCGTCACTTGTTTATGAGGTTTATAATTTTAGTAACGAGTGCTTCAATACCTTGTTCCCCTGTGAGTTGAAATAGAGACGTGTGACTCGAGCGTTTCCGGCCTGTCTGAAACAGATGAGCTGCTGTGGACGATTCCACTCAAACATCCTCACGCTGCCGTCCTGAGCTCCCGTCATATCTGAAAACATGTCAAAGAAGTCAAACAGGAGTTTCATCAAACCTTACAGTGTTTGTGTGTGAAATAAGAGACACTCACAGTACTGATAGATGGGATGAGACGTCATTCTCTTCACGTTATTCAGGTTCCTCTTCATGATCTGACAGAAATCGCACACACAGTTAAACATGAAACACTGTTATCTCAAACACTAAGATTCTCACAGTTTCTTTATATTTTACAGTACAATATTACAGTACTTGACAGTATGATTAATTGAAAGAGTCGCTTGGACTGTTAATAAAATATCAAAATCAACAACTTTCCATCGTCGTACCAGATCTTTTGTTACTCACTGTAGCATAGCTAACTACACAATAACAATGATAATTTGTCTGAAGTTTATTATTTGAATTAATCAGCAGCATGTGGAGCTTGGAAAACCAGTTTAAAATGTAGCTTCCCCAACACCATATTGTCATCGTTATCAGCCGTGAATGAGAACAAGAGTGGAGGTTGATGTGATGACGCAGGTCTGTACCTTGGGCCGATCGGACTGTCTGCGGTTTACTTATCAGCTCAATACAGACTCATCAAGAGCTCTGTTGAGACCACGACTCACTGTGTTCTGCTGATAGCAGCCAAAAGAAAACAGTCAGAAGCCGCTCTTTACCGGCGACTGCAGCTCTGTGGGAATGTGACCATTGTGAACCTGCTTCAGTGTGTGCATATGCACAGCGGGGTTTAAAATCTGTGACCACTAGTAAAAACGCTTCTGTGTTTTTCCTAATATAATACAAACTTGTACATTATAATTTATATTCTTAGCTGTAATATTTGAGTGCAAAGTTGATTTAAAAAAAATGATGACATCTTTGAGTATTTGGTTTTTTTTTCCGGTAACGATTGAAGCACTGAAGCTGCATGAACAAAATCTGATGATGATATTCTCCAGCATGAAGATCAAGAAAACCTGACTGTCTGTGCAAAAGATGGCCACAGATTTACAAATGACAAATTTGCTTACTTGATTAATGACCTAGAAATGCATTTAGGATGCTAGAATTTGACTTTTTGAAATTTAGGCCTGGAAAAAGCTTGAAAATAGCAATATTGCTCAAGAGGTACTTGAAAAGTGCTTGAATTATTGAAAGACAATATATCTACGAAATAAGTGTTTAATATTTTATCTTTCATATCTTTTCACACAAAATTCAGGCAATACAAATAACAAAACACTTTTTTTTCCGCTTATTTCAGTTCATAAAAACTAGTAAAAAAATAAATAAATAAATAAAACAAAACTACTGAGCTAGGCTAGTAGTAGTACTGACAATGTTGTTGTACATCGTTGATGAAACGAATCAACTGAGTCATTTATGCTGGAACCACTTCTATTGATTCAAACTTGTGACTCTGATCATTCATTTCAAGTTAAACCATTCTGTCCCAAAGTGATTCACTGTTTTGACGTGCTTCAATTGGGTCACATATCAGGAATCATTTAATTCATACTGGGACTTCAGATGGCGTATCACGAATCATTTGATATAGATCGGGACTTTGCATATTGCGGATCATTTGATTCTATTTGGGACTTCGGAGTGTGTACCGCAATTCATTTGATTTAGATTGGAACCTCGAAGCAGGTTCGCGAATCATTTGATTCAGATCAGGATTTCGGAGTTGTTTCGTGTATATTTTTTTCAAATTTTTTTTTTTATTAAACAGTAGAAAACATCAAACCATTAAGACAGTACAGTTACAAATCCCTTACGAAAATTAACCATGGTTTTATTTTGAAAGAGAAGACATTGTTTAATAAGTGAGATCTCTGAGTGAAGTGCTTCAAAATCAAAAAATAGTGCTTGAAAAGTTGATGAAAGTCCTGGTATTTCATTTTACAGTATCTGCACAAACCCTGCATACTATGGTTTAAAGAATATTTATATTTTCTTATTTTGTAGAAATGTTTTTGTAAAAAAAAAAAAAAAAAAAATCCACTAAAACCAATTAAAATTTTAAGATTCACATAAATAATAATAATAATAATAATAATAATAATAATAATAATAATTATTATTATTATTATAATTATAGTTTAATTTTTTAAAGCGCTTTTCTAAAGCTCAAAGCACAAGGNTTACAGTATCTGCACAAACCCTGCATACTATGGTTTAAAGAATATTTATATTTTCTTATTTTGTAGAAATGTTTTTGTAAAAAAAAAAAAAAAAAAAAAAAAAAAATCCACTAAAACCAATTAAAATTTTAAGATTCACATAAATAATAATAATAATAATAATAATAATAATAATTATTATTATTATTATAATTATAGTTTAATTTTTTAAAGCGCTTTTCTAAAGCTCAAAGCACAAGGTCAAGCGATCATCCATTACTTTTGCACTCCATCTTCCCCCCAAATTTTTCATCAAAGCTTATTTGTAGACTTTATTTCACTTCACAGAAAACAGTCTGACTAACATACCACACTGGCACCCATGCTGGTCTGTCCGCTGCCCAGCCACGGCATGGAGGATGACGCTGCCATTTGTTGAGGGGCAAAGGGACCGGTGCTGGCCTGGGCGATGTTGGTGTGGGACGAGCGGTAATCCACATCATCAGAGCTACACAGAGAAAACTAGATGTTCATAGCAGTCCCTTCAAATCTGAATGATTCAAATACACACAGATAGGCGACAAACCTGCGAGACTCCTTGTCAAAGTCCTCTCCGATCCAGGTGTACGGCTGAGCTGCGAGCAGCGTGGACACGTCCACTTCCTGGACATCATGAGTGGACGCCAGCACTATTTCATTAGTGTTAGCCTGAGAGAAAGAACAGTTTATTTTAAGGACTAAATCTCACTATTAATCAGCATGCATAGTACTAGCATATTGGCTGTTTATTAGTACTTATGAAGCACTACTAGCAACAAGACGAGCACTTCAACTACTACTGTAAAACTACTATTAATACTAATGTCCTCAGGTTTAGTTTAATCTTACAGTAAATAAAGTAGTGTTAAAAGATATACCTGTACTAAAAGGTATACCGCGATAACATGCTTTAAAAAAATGGTACGATTCCACATTGTACTAGTACCGTTACTTTAAGAAAGCATTTTGAGAGCTGTATTAACACTGTTTATTTAGGACCCTTTGATTAAAGTGAAGCGGAAAACGGACAGAATTGCGCGATCCAGTCATAAAAACAGAACTTACTGTGTAACATGGACTATCGCTGATTTAAATATGAATCCTGCACGTTCTACACGTAAAGGCAGCAACTCGTCAAAATAAAAGTTTGGTTTAACTTGACAGAAATATTACTGAATGTAATTACAGTACTATTACTAATATTATTAAACAATATTTAAGGAACATTTACCAGAAAAATTATTTACCAGAATTTATTTACAAGAAAAATGTAAATACACAGGACAGTATTTCTGGAAAAAAAAGAAAAGAAATAGAAAAGAAATAATTCTTTATAAAATCGAATCTTTATCAATTAATTAGACATGATTTTGATTATTAAAATTTAATGAAACTATTAAAATGGAATGCTGAAAATTAATAGAAAACAGATTCAAAGAATTGAAATTCAACTTTTAAGAAATTGCTGTTAAATTGTGTACGTTTCATGATTCATATTTTTTAATGTAACCATTAAAATAGAGTCTAGAAAAAAAAAATACATACATATATATATATGAAAAAATGGAATCCAGGAAAATTTAAATGAAATGGAAAAAATAAAATTTGGGAATAAAATAAATTTCATAGGGCCCTATTTGTTTCATTTGTGTCTTTGTTTTATTGTATTTGTCCTTTATTTTGTTACTTGCGTCTGTGTTCTTATTAATAATAACAAAGATAAAATAACAAAAATTGACTATATCATGATATAAATTGCTATTGTGAAATAAAATTACTATATAATGAAATAAGTTTTGGCTTTGTCCTTGGATCATTTTTTATTCACTTACTTTAGCTGTTGTTCTATGTTTTTGTTGTAGTATCAGTTCAGTATCGAGATATTTTATTCAGGTATTGATCGGAGTCAATATTTTGGTATTGTGACAACACTAAAATAAAGTAAACAACTGAGCTGATAATTGAGATCAATCATAATCAAGTATTCCAGAGAGCCGTGTATTGACCTATATATGAAGTATATTTAAAGAAGCACTTGGAGCATTTGAAGTCCTGCACATGTGGTTTGTTGTATTAGCAATTATTCTATTAACTAATTGACTATGAAAACTGACTTGACAAACCATGAGGCCATTAACAGGGCCACTCTTTCTTTATTAGAACTAGAGACAGAAATGTTCTTACCTTGTTAATGGCAAATGCCATGATGATGTCAGATTCTTTATGGATGATTTTGGCTTTGCCTCCAGGGTAACCCATATCTGCCTCCACCTGTAACACAACACACATACACAAATACACACTCGCATTAGTTCTGCTGCACTGCTGCAAATAATCACCCAATCACATCCACACACACAGCAGCAGTAGCAGGAAGTTTGCTAACATGCAGTTGAGACCATGTACACACCTCCTCAGAGGACAAAACACAAATTAATCGCAGTTATTAATTGATCTGCTAAACATGGTGTCAGAAGCAGAATCCGGTCTGATTGGTAACCGCTTTCAGTGCCGTCGGCGGTTAGTGAGGAAGAGCAGTGCCGAGCCAGACGAGTTAGGGGATGTGAGGAAAGAAACGGACGTGTGTGTGAGTGTGTGTGAGGTCACAGCAGGTTGACAGAGGATAGAAGCTCAAAGCTTTGAGAGGGTTTCACAGAGAGACGAGTCCCATTCTGTGTCTCAGTACCTTGTTGGTTTTTCGAGCTCCAGTAACGTAGTTTTGTATGAGGTGGTCCACATGATCTAAAGACTACACAATACACATCACAACACACACATACATTAACAAACACACACGGGCACAGCACAAAACACATGCACGAGTGACAAACAGATGGAGAAAAACAAATTAAATAATAAAGACCAAAATAAATCTCATTGAAGCTCTGATAGAGAGAGAAAGAGAGAGATGGGCTTGAGATAACATGCACATTCCAGCATCTGTGTCAGTACTTACCCCTCAACATAAAAGATGGCTGACTACAGTTCTGTATTTAACGGATAAAAACCCTGATTCAACAAACAACTGGCTTCTGTTGAAGTTTAATAACTTCTAAAAAAATGAATGTTGTTTTAATAATTTTATGCTGGCCCCACCTCTTTATTCTGGTAACAGTTGTTTTAAAA
>JAHKKF010517960.1:0-25148 GCA_019740295.1 Labeo calbasu
TACCTTCTGGTCTCACCCACTTCCAGCTGTTTTTAGCTGTACAAAATAGCTTGTTTTGCTGCTTGATATTGCAAACTGGTGTGTCTTACAATATTATTTTAATGTGTTATGAACAGAAAGCCTAACACATTACCAGAAAACAGCTTATACTTCCACATTGAAAAATAAGGTGGATAATACGAAAGGAACACCGCAAATGTTTTGTAGAGTTTATATAATATTTCCTTGTGACGTAATTAAGCCCAAAATAATATTTTAAAATATTTCCCGGTAAAAAAAAAAGACAAACGTCAGACCAGGGCTGTTAGATTCATGACATTTGAATCACTCTCCATCCTGTTTACTTAGTGTAGCAAGTGTTACTGGCAAGATGTTGACAGGCAATGTTTAGATTAAACGTGTCATGTGCGTCTGTTTTGCTTTTTTAAGTTCAATGGAACAGACAGATATTATCATCTTCGATTGTTGTGTGCCAATAACAACATGCCTTAGGAAGTTTGCATTCATATGGGCTCGGAAAACTACAGCAAAAGGTATGTTGACACCTAATTAACAGGTTTTGCTATTTCCAGTGAAGATGAATCTCAATGCTATACCATTACATTGACGTATAAATAATGACAGGGTGTTTTTCTTATAAACAAAGAGAGATGATTGTTTTTTGAGTCTGGTGTCCAAAATCTTGACGGGCCTGCACAAAGTCTAGACTTGAACCCTACTTGGGGATGAATTGAATTACACAGCATCAGTGTATGAATTTGCTTAACTACATATTAACCTGGTTTCCATTTCACGTATTCTTTGATGTTGTGTATTTAGATAATCTCAATAACCTCAACAAATATTTGACGACATTATAAGCACCATTATATCTTCCAGCCTCGTTAGCATCTTGAGCATGAATTTCAGTGTAACATTATCTATCCATCTAAACAAATATTGTTTTTGTATGGAGTTGTGGCTGTTTAGGTGACAAAACTGGACATTCTAGTTCAGAGAGGGGAATACCACCAAACAACACCTGAAGTCTGCATGCCACCGGCAATAATGACTCCACTGTCTGCTCTTGTGATTGTGCGGATGACATTTCTCACAGGTAACAATAAAGAATTGATTCATCATCTGTCACATTTTTAGAACCGCTGTAAAAGTTCCATTTCTTCGCCATTGCATATTTGCGCTCATTCCTCATATTTAAAGACCTTTCTCACGCCGGGTGACATTTGATAGCCTGTAATACTATGCTCAGGGTGAGAGATAAATGGTAAATCTAAACATTTACACATTCAGAGAAAAGGACATGGAAATACCTCCAAAATACATTCAAAGTGAACTACAGAACACTGAATTTAACACTTAAACTTAACAGTGCATAACAACAACACTGTTTTATGTAACTGAAATCCTTAGCACAACATAGTACCAAGTAATTTGCGCAATTCATACAATAGCCAATTACAAAAGCATTTTGGTGATTGAGGAAAAAAGATTTCAGCATGACATAAGAAACATGACCTGGTTCCCCATCTGAGATGAGAGTTTGCAGCTGTTCCTGATCCATTCACAAGCCTCTGGCACTCTCACTATGTTTCTGTCATAGTATCAGTGATGTGTTAGGCCTCTAGCCAAGACAGACACTGTCACGTGAAAAAGAGAAAAGAAGAGCAAACAGAACAGACATAGTTTAATTCTCAACAGGATATGGAAGATGTTGTCTGTAAATTTACAGGAAAAGTCCCAGCTTCCCGAAAATGTATTTTAGTAACGTAAACCATTTCCAAGAATTTTTTTTCCGGATTAATGTAGATAAGCGAAATGGGTAAATGTCCCATTAGTTAATGCATTAAACTGCACAACCAATAATAGCTTTACAGCATTTATTAATCTGTAATGCTAATTTCTACATTCTACATATTTAATCAGATTAATGTTGAAAACACAACAGTTCGTTGTTAGTCTGAGATAATGCCAGGGTTCCTGCCCATTTTCCATTTCAAAATTCCAGACTTTTCCAGACTTTAGATTTTCAGACAACCTTTAACATAAATGGTCCATAGAGCATTTTCTCAGCTCTATATTTGGAACATAGTTAACTTTTTTCATAGATTTTTCTTGTGACAACATACAGTCCCTAAAATATATTACAGACTTTTACATGCACACAAGAAACATTTTTGTGCCTTCGAGAAACTATTTACATGTATATATAACCTATTATTTCTAATATCAAGACCTAATGTCCTATTTAACACATCCTCTGTGGCGGCACAGAAACCATAACACAAAATAGGCTGATGTTCAAGGGTCTATAAAAAAGACTGGTACTGTTAGGGCAGTATGTGCAAATAAAAGTCTGTATATTTTTTATTTTTGTGAAGATCCTAGGGGCTATATAATATGGTGCTAATAATATTGTGAGTTAAAAACCCAAAATGCTTATAACCTGCATAACCAAAAAGTGGATATTTGACAATCACTAAAGAATCACTAAACAGCTGCCATGAAATCTCACTTCTTGTGTAATTTATTTTCATTAAATTCTTAATTTTCTATGATAAAAAACTAAATAGGGGCAAAAGTCTGGAACAACAAATGTTTTTTCCATACTCTGCTTTCTTTCCATACTTTTCCAAAACCCGTAGGAACCCTGTAATGCATTAATGTTAACGAAGTAAACTTTATTGCAATTTTGCTACAATCATATATATATATATATACATAGTATAAATACACATAAATACATTTTACAAATACATTTCTCTTTCCAGATGATGGAGGACATGCTAAATATATGCTAAAAAATAATTTAATATCAATAATAATATTTAAAAGTAAATATATGTAAATATATATATATATATATATATATATGTTACATAAATTATTATTATAAAAACCTTTATTTTAATGTAATAAAAACTTCATAAAGTTGAATGAAGTTAATGTTGAAAGAACTGCTGTTTATTGTTAGTTTGGGATTTTGCAATACTTCATTTTAACAAGCTAAATATTATACTAACATTGCTACAATTCAACAATTTATACATATTTTATTTATACATATTTTACAAATACATTTATACATAAATATACATTTTATTTCTTTTCCACAATTAAATGTAAGTATTAATTATTCAGATTAATCATCATAAAGTTTGGTATTACTTACAGATCTTAAAAGATCATTATATGTGATCCCGAAAAACCACAAAACCAGATTTATCTGATTTATCTATTTTGATAAATAAATAATCTTTCATTGATATTTGGTTTGCTAGGATAGGACAATATTTGGCTGAGATACAACTTTTTAAAACCTGGAATCTGAGGGTGCATAAAAAAAAAACAAAATTCTGAGAAAATCACCTTTAAAATTGTCTAAATGAAGTTCTTAGCAATGCTTATTACTAATAATAAGCAAAAAATTAATTTCAAAATGATCTTTACTTAATATCATAATGATTTTTGACATAAAAGAAAAATCTGTCATTTTGACCCATACAATGTATTGTTGGCTGTTGCTACAAATATACCCTTGCAGATAATGACTGATTTTGTGGTCCAAAGTCACATATGTGAAATACAAAACTATTTAAGTTTCATGTCAAATAAAGACAAAATGTCACCAGAATGGTTGCTTTGACTCAACATCTCAAATTCTTGCTTCAAATTATTATCAGTACTATTTTAAGCCACGTTATCTATTTTTGGTACAGAAACTTGTTCCCCCTCAGGCACAAGTGACGGATTGGATATGACACAGGCTGAATTCTCAGTTTTACTCTGTGGATCAGTTCCAGTTAAGCCCTTGATGTTCTCAGCGCTCTTTCTGGCGTATTCATAAACACTGTTCAAGAATGCATCTTTGGTATTATACTCCTTTTTGAAAATAATTATGTAACATTTTGGCAAAAAGTGGCAGCTCAGGATCCCATAGTTTGAAATGAGAATAACAACCACCTCCACAGCTGGTACATATTTGCCGCTGGTAGTGAGATGCACTGGGATGAAGATGACCCAGGCCATGAGGTAGATAAGCATACCGAATGTGATGAACTTGGCCTCGTTATACTTCTGTGGAAGTTTTCTGCCTTTAAAAGCAAACGTGAAACATATCAGCGCCAGCAGAGCTATGTATCCCAGCATTAACCCAAACATCACAACTGAGCCCTCGTTGCATTGCAGGAGGATGGATTTGGGCTGCACCAGTTTGTTTTTAAAAGGCCTGTACAAGGTCAGCCAAATAGTGCAAATGATGACCTGAAGCCCCATGCAGATGCAGACGATCACATACGGCTTGTAGAGCTTGCGCAGAAGCTCCTTCACCTCTAGGTTCATCTGGAACGCCAGAAGGATCTTCAAAGACTTCACCAAGATGCATGAGACGCACAGCGTGAAGCTCAGGCCAAAGATGACCTGCCTCACCTGACACGTCTCATTGCTTGGCTCACCCACAAAGAAAATGACACTGATGAAACTCCCCAGCAGAGAGAAAAGGATCAGATGACAAAGCGGTCCACCTGCAGCCTTTACCACCAGAGACTCCCTTTGCCAGAAGAACAGTGCGGACATCGAGAAGAGGAGGACGATGCCGAGGGCAGCCAGGGTCAACAGGACGATAGCAAACCCGCTCTTCCACTCAAAGTACTCATAATGCTTGGGATAACATTGTGAGCTATTATTGTCTGACCACATGTGCTCAGTGTCACACTTGGAACATGCGTCTGCATCTGAAAGACAATTTAAAAACATTGTATTTTATTGCCTGTTGGGTTAATATTGGAAATAAAGATCAGAGATTTTCATCTTGAGTGTAAAGTGACACCAGGAAACTTGCCTGTGTGATTGGAGTAGTGGTTTTCAGCACAGGCGAGACACTCATAACAGCAAGTGTGTTGACCCTCTGTTGTTTTCTTGTATTCCCCTGGCTGACAGGTGTCTGAACACTTAGATACCACATTCTAAAAAAAAACGAGGGAAAATTGCTTTAGGGAATGCTTTATAGAAATCACAATATGCAGTGCTGATGAACAGACGAGTCTTGAGGCATGTTTGACAAGTTGTACTTTCCGTCTTAGAAATGTGGTGTTCAAGCACAAAATGTTAAAAAAAGAAGAATTGGGGTGGAAAAAGTTCGAAAAAGTAGTTTTTTTTTTTTATCATAAATCAAAATGGCGGACAGGAAGTTTGTAACATTTGTAAGGTGGCACTGCCTCCAAACTTTTTGAGTACTTTCAGAGAATGTTGCCGAAGACACATACCAAGTTTCATAAAAATACGCTGATTTGTTCTTAAAATGTAGCATTTTACGACAAAATTTAAAATGGCCGACACCCAAAATGTCTGACATGGGAAATTGGGTATGGTTCATCTTGGCATGCTGCACTGAATCTACCAAATCAGTTTTGTGATTTTTGGCCAAACCATTCAGATGTTATAAGCAAAAACAGCCATTTTCATATCTCCTGACCACTAGGTGGTGCTGCACCAAAACTGTGCAGGTATCCTCAGGTCACGGTTATTATAAAACACACCAAATTTCGTCTCAATACCCCAAACTATTGTAGAGATACAGCCTCACATCCAGTTTTGCGTAATTTTCGTTGAATTCGTTCATGCTTTATTTGAGAATGGTTTAACTAATCAACTCGTTTAAATTCCATAACTTTTTGCCAGCATGGTCTGAAGATGATCTGAGCCAAATTTGGTGAAAATCAGACAAACCGTCTATGGCGAGTTCGAAAAAGTAGGTTTTTAAACGATTAAAAATTGCAAAAAATCTTGACCCGTTGGTGGTGCTAGAGGAATTGAGATAGAGACTCCAAATTTGCTATGGTGACAGAAAGGACTGTTCCCTATCTGTGTGCCAAATTTCATAACTTTCCTGCAAGTGGTTCTAGGGAATACCATAGACTTCCAGAGCGGAAGAAGAAGAACGCCAACGAATACATTAGGCGCCATTGCTCCTTCAGCACTTGGCCTCTAATAATATATTTACGTACACTGTAAAGAATTAATATAAAAACATTCCCTGCAATAAAAAAAAAAAATCCAAAACAATACAGCAATACTAGCCTAAGTATCGTGATACTTCAGCTTGTATTGTACTAACTCAATTAGGAAACTAAAAAGCTGACTTTTTATTAGCAGATAAAAAGAATACATTACCTTAATATCACTCAGATTCTTCCTTGTAAAAGTGAAACTGCTGTTACATGCATAATATTCTGCTACTACGTCATGTCCTTCAGATTCATGTTCATCCCATAGGCAGATATCATAGCCCAAATTAATGTCGCCGTTTGCGTCGAAATTGTACATGACTCCCTCTTTCTCAAAAGTGACATTCCTCAGCTGTTTAAAGAGCTGAAACACAAACATGCAGTGACTTTTAGGATGTTAACTGTGACAAGGCAAAAAAAAAAAAAGAATTTGACAGCAAGTGTCTCATAGTGTGGTAAATTACCTCCCAGGGTTGAACAGATGAAGGGGTCTTGCATTGTCTATTTACACATAATTTAGCCACGGCATTAGCAATAGCACTGACTGCCATTTGAATGCTGAAGACCATGTCTGAATCTGTGTTTTTGATCAGATTCTCTGCTGCTTTTGCAGCATTTCTATGTCCCATATCAGGCTTTTTAAAAAATTCTTCCAGGAATGAATTATTCATGTTGGCTTCACTTTCAAACTGTAGATCCTTAAGGTACTGATAAAAAGCTGTAACATTTCCACTCTTGAAGGTGAAGCCCAGTACAGTTCCGATATCTGAGAGGTTTACGTCTTTCAGAATGTTTTTAGCGGTTGACCAGTTATCGCTGGCCACCCATACCTTTTTATTTGAAACGTTCCTACTTTGCAGGCCCTGAAATAGCAGCTTCATTTGAGATGATTTAGCAAATGAGACCACCACATTAACCTTGGTGTTTTTTTCAATCATGTCCACAGTCTTGTTGATGTAGGTGTTTAATTTTTGTTGGTCTGCTAGTGAGTCTGGTAAGATCGCTTTAAAGGCCACACAAATTCCTTGAGTTTCGGTGTGGTTAATGAAACTTTCCAGGGCGGAACGGCCATAGTCTCCGTCTGTAATGATAATGCCAACCCAGGTCCATTTCTTGTCTTTCAGAAGTTGTACCATGGCATGGGTTTGGTACTCATCACTGGGGACAGTCCTCATGAAAGCAGGGAAACGACTTTTGTCACTCAGAATTGTAGCTGTAGATGCGTAACTTATCTGCACGACAGAAAAACGCACAGCAATTAAATATTAATTACACTCTTAAAAATCAAGGTGTTTCAATGACCTAATGATCTATAGTTCCATGAAGAACCTTTAACAAAGGAACTTTTAAAAAAAGTGTCTTTAGATTGTCTAAAAAGTTCTTCACACTAAGAAAAAATGGTTCTTTTAAGAACTTTTTACTGAAAGGTTCTTTGTGAAACCAAAAAATGGTTCTTCTATGCCATAGAACCTGCATTTTTAAAAGATTAATTCACTTCCAGAATAAAAATTTTCTGATAATTTACTCACCCCTATGTCATCCAAGATGTTCATGTCTTCAGTTGAAAAGAAATTAAGGTTTTTGAGGAAAACATTCCAGGATTTTTTTTCCCATATAGTGAACTTTAGTGGGGATCAATGGGTTGAATGCTTAAATAGCAGTTTCAATGCAGCTTCAAATAGCTCTACCCAGCCGAGGAATAAGGGTCTTATCTAGCGAAATGATCGGTCATTTTCTTAAAAAAAAATGAACATGTTTTAACCATAAATGCTCGTCTTGCACTAGCTCGACCTCACGCAATATGTAATCACGCACACATGAAGTAGGCTGAAGTACCAACCTAGTGTTTACAAAGTGAATTTACTGTACCTTTTTGAACCATGTACACAGACAAAGAACTAATCACGCGTGACTTTTCCAACGTGATTACGCAATGTGTAAAGGCGCACATTGCAGAGCTAGAGCAAGAGCATTTGTGGTTAAAAAGTATATACCTTTTTTTTAGAAAATGACTGATCGTTTCGCTATATAACACCCTTATTCCTCAGCTGGGATTGTGTAGAGTCTGCATTGAAACTGAAGCTGCATTGAAACTGCATTTTGGACCTTCAATTCTTTGGTCACCACTGAAGTCCACTATATGGAGAACAATCCTGGAATGTTTTCTTCAAAAACCTTCATTTCTTTGCAACTGAAGAAAGAAAGACATGAACCGGATGACATAGGGGTAAGTAAATTATTGGGATTTTTTTCTGGAAGTGAACAAATCCTTTAAGAATTACTTCATGCTAATTTCAGCTGGACATCCTACCAGTGGAATCAGCATAAGGTTGAGTATCCTGGCAACTGCGATGGAGATCTCAGAAGAGGAGGTCCCGATTACTGCCATTGTCGGCTGGACAGGTTGGGAAGAGTTTGTTTGTGAATTACAGTTTGAGAACGGTTGTGAGAGATCCTGGACGGCCCAAAGTGCAGTCGTGACATCAGAACATGTGTCATAGATGCGATATCCAAGAGTAATATTCAAACTGGTTAACATTGGGGATCTGTTTGCCATTTCCACAGCATGAATCATAGCTAGCGCCATATTTAGACCTTTTGTGTAGTATCTAGACGGAAACAAAATCACACAGAAATGGTTGTGCCAAGATTCTTCATCATAAGCATAAAAATCACATTCTAATGATTAAAAAAGAAAAAAGCATTACACGCAGTATAATGATGATGATGCATCATCCAATATGTTATCAGACTTAGCGGATTTATTGCACATGTATACACTACCAGTCAAAAGTTTTTGAAGAGTAAGATTTTTTTATGTTTTTTTAAAGAAGTCTCTTTTGCTCACCAAGCCTGGATTTGTTTGATCCAAAGTACAGCAAAAACAGTAAAATTTAGAAATATTTTTACTATTTAAAATAACTTTTCTATTTGAATATATTTTAAAATGTAATGTATTCCTGTGATTTCAAAGCTGAATTTTTAGCATCATTACTCCAGTGACATGATCCTTCAGAAATCATTCTAATATTGTGATTTGCTGTTAAATTTTTTTATTATTATTATCTGAAACAGAAATCTTTTGTAACATTATAAACGACTTTATCATCACTTTTGATCAATTTAAAGCATCCTTGATAAATAAAAGTGTTAATTTCTAGAACCCCCCAGCAAGGCATTACATGGAAATTACATTTATAATGTTACAAAAGATTTCAAATAATCAATCTGTTCAATTTATTTCAAATAAATGTGGTTCTATTCATCAAAGATTGGTTTCCACAAAAATATTCTCAGTTCTTGTTGTTCAAGGAATAAATCACAGGAATAAACTACATTTTTAAATATGCTGAAATAGAAAATAGTTCTTATGAACTGTAACTATATTACTGTTTTTGAAGTTTTTAATATTGCCTTGGTAAACATAAGAGACTTCTGTCAAAAATATTTAAAAATATTACCAACCCAAAACTTGGAACAATATGAACAATGAAACTGAATAATTACCTATAGGTTGATACATAATTTAGCAATTAATTTATGGAACCGTTGAGTAACAATTCCATAAATTATAATTATTAAATTAAATGTAAAAATAAAAACAAATTTTTTTACCCTACAAATTTTAAATGTGTTACTGTAGTTTCTATAAATGCCCTGTTAACAAATATCTCATATATTAATATCTTAGTCTTAATATATTAATAAATAAATTCACAGAATTATCCAATGAGCAAAAAATTAAAAACAAAACAAAAATGAAAAAAAGCTCAGTTTAGTCCTCATATGTGTGACCTTAATAACTAGAATCTTCACAATGAACACTCACCTGCTGCAGTTTGGACGCTGAGGAGAAGCGTAGCTGTTTGAGCCTGTGTAGTTCACTGCCTCATGGATGGGAAAAAGACCTCCAATGATAATGTCTCCAGGGGCCGTGGCTCCTTGGTGGCTGAAATGTGCCAGAGAAACTTCTGTGACCCCTACCAGCACAGACAACATCAGTAAGAAGTTCAAATCTAAACGAGCCATCACCAATTTAGGCTTTAGGCTTTTTCCCTGAGTTCACCTGAGCGACTGACAGGTGTGCTCTCACACATCTTTGTTTATAGTACGCATACAGCTTCTTTCATGCATAGCTACAGGTAAGTAAAACGCACACCTCCCACATATTTCTCAAGTTCCTCCCCCATGCCCCGTCATCTAAAAAGTATAAAGGTGGTGTCTTCCTGTTAAACAGGTGAAATATAACCGATGCCAAAAAATGCCTTAACAAAAGAACAGTCAAGGCCACCAGTTGTGTCTTAATATACCTTTGGTGATGTTTATATAACGTAACCACAGTATTAAAAAAAAGAAAGAAAATTAACCTTATTTTATTTCAGCTAGTTGTGAAGAAAGCATTTTCTTTACGTTTGACTTAATGTACTAAAATAGCAAACTAAAACAAATAAAAATTACTTCAAAAACCTATATAGACACATTTTTAAAAGCCAAAGCTAATTAAAATGACAAATCACAGTAAAATTACTAAAACGCTAGTTTAAATTAAAAATGAAGAAATAAATTCTAAATACTATTAAAACTTTAAATGTTTCTCAGTGATGCCAAAAGAACACTGACCTAATTTAGGCTAAAGTCACACACAAGTGATATGTTAAGAAATGCATCAATAGTAACTCTCTTTTTCTCTCTTATTCTCTTTTAAAGCAAGGACCACAATAGAAAGAAGTTAACAAAACTTTATTGTAGTGTATTGTTACTTTGTTGTGTGTCAAATAACCTCAATTCAACTCTATCTCTAACCTTTAGGAAGTCATCTTGAAGTGCTAGTGGCTTGTTCACGCCACCTTGTGGTGAGAGAGCACGTGTTAGGCACTGTTTCTAATCAATGCTAGGCTCACATACTTCCAAAGCATGATTTTACGTTTTAGTTTTAAAATGAGCAGGAAATTAGGGCTCTCTGTAACATCAAAAATGACTTACTGGTCAAGAGCCGCATTTCTGAACCACCGCATTTCTGAACCACCGTTCATCTAGGAACCGGTGCTACTTCCAAGTCTCTTATATCACTCCGCGGCAATTGATCTGTTACCAAAAGTCAGACGATTTCAGTGTTAGTTTTATTGTAAAAATAAAAACTTTAACTTGAGACTCCTGAGCTTCTGTTCATTTGTTAAAGGACAAAAGCAAATGCATGGCTCGGAAAAACAAGAAACCGGTAAGAAAGAGAGAGAGAGGCTGAAAGACAGACGATCTCTCAAACGAAAAAAACGTTATAGTGATTGTAACAGTATGTTGTATAGCTATAGAATAAGCAAACTGGATTGCAGATTAATAATAGATACATTAGTGTTTATTACGTCGCTAGGCAAATTGTTTAAGACTATTTTTCTAGGCGAACGCTTATAGCAGGGTTGCCAACTTTCACGCAGTTGTCGTGAGACACACGCTTTCAGGCTCTGTCACACGCTCTCACTCTGCGACTTTAAACAAAGCTTAAGCTTTCAAATGTTGTAAGTTTCTGTACTAAATTCCAACGATAAATACCGTTTTGGCGCACTTAATGTGGCGTAAATCGTAAAATGTAGCGCTTCTGTTAACGCCAGAGCCATTGAAAAACAAAGCTGGGACAAGCATTGATCTCGCCGGCGTCGCCGCCACGCGGTCACGTGATTTACAGAGCTCTCCAAACAAACCAACATTAGAGACGACAGCTTCACTATACAGGTATTTACAGCAATTTTGGTAAACATTACAGCATAGTATGCATTGATTTTTACGTCGATGACATTTACAGTATAATTTTATTCTAGAGATTGATGGAGAGGCAACCCTTACGAAAATTGAACATGGTTTTACTACAAAAACAAAAAACAAACAAAAAAAAACCATGGTTACTATAGTTAAACCATGATAACCACAAATTAACCATGGTCTTGCTACACTAACCATAGTTTAACCATGGTATTTGTAGTAAAACTATGGTTATACAAATGGTAATTAATGTGCCAAAAAATGGTTACTACACTTTTACTATAATAAAACCATGGTTAATTTTCGTAAGATTAATATGGTTTTCTTGTATTTGACCCTCAGGTATTGCTTACTTATAATGTGACCATACAGCTTAACTATTTTTCAGTTAAATAAATGTTCTATATTTTAGTTCAATCGTTTTTAATATTTTAAGGAGATCATTTAGTACTAAATACTATTTGTCTAATAATTATGGTCCATTAATGACTTAAAATATATATATTATTTTATATTTCTATTACTTGTATTACAATTAGTGTAGTATTTAAGCTTAAAAAGAGAAAAGGGTTTTAAATTTCAACGCAAATAGGCAAATTAGAGTCAAAATTAGAGTTTTGTGGTCGGCGAAAAAAATCCTTTTAATTTGTAATGCCATGGTTTACTCACTAAGTACCTGTATGGCTCTTTCCTAAATATACGTGTATCTAGAATATTGCAGGTCATACCTGCTTACTTATTTTTAAGTTTTTCATTTGAATAAATATTTAGAAATGACTAAAGACTGTATTTTTAATTGTGAAATTTAAAAAGTTAATAACTTGCATCCTTTTTTTAATAATACTTGTATAAATACACACAATGAATGCAAGCAAGTACGGATTTTAAACCAAGTTTAAAATGGTGCTAAAAAAAAGCACTCAGCTGGATTTTTATCCCCTTATATGTACAGTATATACATATAAATAGACGTGGAATCAAAATCGCCACCCCTCCCCCCAACCCAACCCCCCACTGCAAAACAAAAAACTAAAAATCTCACTCCAAACTGAACTTAAACGTTGGCAACCCTGGCTTATGGAGTGTTTTTACAATGCGTCATCATTCAGCCATATTGGCAGCACTGAACGTAAACAGTGCCACTGAACCGAATGAAACTCGCATATTTTGCTGATTATTGCTGAGAAAAATGATAAGTTGTTGTCATGTTTTGGGCTGTACTACTCATGCGGACTGGGAAAAACATTTGGAGTACTGTATCTTTACCACCTATTAACTTTAGTTTCCTGCCTACCAAGCCCTTCTCTATATGATTTAGCAGCTTCCACCCATTTTTTTTCCATGGTATAGACAGCATAAATTAGCAGAACAACATATTCAGTAGTACATCAATGCTTTTGTTTAAATCCAAGTATCGCCAGTATGGCCGCAGATCTGGGTAACTGACCAGTGCAAAACCTCTATAATCTACAAAAAAAAAAAAAAGAAAAATTACACAAAACAATTTAATCATGTTTCATGATTTAAATAGCTATGTAAATTACTTTAAAAAAGTTTCTAATAAGAAAAAAGTTCAATTGTGAGATATGAAATAACAATTGCAAGAGAGAAAGTCACAATGCGAGATGAGGTGACAGTTTTAAGATATTAAGTCATAGTATTATAAAAAGGTAAAGTTAAATTGAAATGAAATTACATTGGAAATAACCAGCAGGTGGCCACCAACTTCACAAGGACCTGTTTGTGAAGTAAAGGCATAGTGTAGGTCACAGTTGAGAAACTCCTGAGGACAAAAGAGCACCAAAACAATGTATTGCTTCTAGGGGAAAAGGAGGGGAGACAAGCGGAGGGAGGGAGAGACTAATCTAAAGGAGCAAAAGGGCAATGTAGTACACAGCAGCTCTCTAATCGAGTGGATACTGAGATACAACTGGGAAAACAAGGGGAAAATAAACTGCTCTTGGAGCTGATAGGAAGGCGGAGACACTACAACAAAGCAAGATAGTGGCTGAACCTTGTAGTGGTATGTTTAGATTAGTAGACTGTGAAGAGAAAGATGAAGAGCTGAAAGAAAGAGAGGAAGAGAGTCCGAGACGACGGCTTCCTTGTTTACCAATTTGGGCAAACCTGATAACCAAAAGGAGAAAGAGAGAAGTGAAATACTAGGCTATCAGACCACTGGTGCCTTACTCATCTCGTCTAAGAGGAACTTGCATTGTTTTCCACTTCTGAATCAGTTTTGGATTAATTACGGCAGAGATTGTGTAAAATTATGTCACATGTTTTTCAAAATTCCAGCTGCTTTTTGTTCTCGCCTCCCCTTGAGAATGTGCTAATCAAAGAGGAAAAGCATTCCTGAGCTGACACTTGTTGAATTAAACCGGAAAAAAACATTTATCCTCTGTGTTTGTAGCGATACCTCTATTCCTACCTTGGAATGCCTGGAGTAAAAGACTAGAGGACACAGATGCAAGGTTTCGTAGTTAAATTTTATCTGAAACAAAACTTTTAAACCATACAGAACTAGGAACTGTAAATAATATGTATATGCGTTTAATATAATATTCTTTTATAGTAATTACAATCTTAATACAAGCATCGTAGAATGAAGAGACATCTTAAACTGGCATTTTCAAAGTGGACAGCAGCTTGATACCAAATTTATTAGATCACTCTAAAGCATTGTACAACAAAAGGAAGGAAGGAAATATAGGGAATGAAAAACAAAAACAAACAACTGGCCTGATCGCAGCTGAAAATCATTTCGAGTGCCCAGACTTGCAAACAAAACAACTAGACATATCAGCCGACACTTAAGAGCCGAGTACAGAAGCAGAAATGATTGCACTAGACAGAACTAAACGGCTGTTCGGAAATGCCAGCGAGTTATTGGAATTAAGTATTATTTGTTAATCATTCAGAAAAGAGAGCAAAACAGTCTGCATGTCAAATTGTGGTCCTCTGGAAAATGAAAAGGACAGAAGAAATGTAAACAGGGCATTTTTCTAATAAATATTTAGGTAAAAGTAAAAGGCTCTGTTACAATCATCATTTCCACAGGCCTGTACTCTTAAAGAGCTGAAAAATACATTTTACTCTAGTGAATAAGTCTTACAAATGGTTTGTGAGAGGAATAGACTAAATGTTAACAAGCTACTGATCACAAAGAAATATTCCTTGCCTAATATTAAACAGATGAATCTTTCATGAAAAGGAGTTGAAGGTTTACCGTTTCATCCATAACTTCCAGTTCTTCGTTCATTAGGAATAAAAATGAGCAAACCTCTGCATTGTGTCATAGAAGACAGTGATACGATATTCCTGGGGGTGAAAAATGCTGAACTGGAAGTTTTCCTAGCTTTCTTTCTGCGTACACTGCAATGCATATAGCTAGTTACCAAATATCATCATCGTCATCTTCACATGCGTTTCTTACACAAACTAGCAATGCAATATACACCATAACAGCCCACGTTCCATTCAGTCCACACAATGATTGTGTCCTAAAAATAAAATAAGTGGACGCAAGACACCGATCAGTCCCATAAAGCAAGTTTTCAAAAGCTGGACGGAGACTTGGTTCAATTCAGATAACTCTTTGCTAAATGTGGTGATACTAAGCCAGTATGTAAATTAAGGAAGGGGTTTGCACTTAAAAGTTCAGAGATGGATAAGGCATTCCAGGGGTACCTATTATGCAAAATGGGTGGTGCCATATTTGGATGTGGGCGTGTCAACCTAAAAGCTGGCTATTGTTAGTGTTTGTGTCATTTTATTCCACTCTCTGAAATAAGGCAGAAGCACTGTTGAGATTCTATGGACAAATGCATACTAAAATGTATACACCAATTGGACACATTCAGTTCTGCCGTTTCCTCTATGTAGACATTTCTGCATCTCTCACTGACTACAGTGAGGGTAATCCAAGTGTAATCCTACAGTCGTGCAATAGGCCGCAAGTTTTCATCCCTTCGTTAAATTCAAAAATGCTCCTTGCATATGCTGCTTGAATAAGCAATCCCTCAGTTAATCCCAGTAAAAGCAGTGATTGCAACTGCTGGCTTTCTGTTTGTCTCCCCCCCATAATATGCGCATGGCAAAATGTTATATAATCCAAGCGTCACGCTAATCCCTGCCCGTTTGAATCCAAACAGGTCAGAATCTTGTAATCTTTATTCCAGAGTCCCCAACAATCAAACGGGCCATGGAGGGATGAACCTGGGACAAAAGAAGGTACAGTTATGTTAAAATGTTAAAAGCGAGAGCTTTCATATTTTTGGAAAAGATAAAGAAAACACTGAAAACTAATTTTAAATGCCTCAGGAGTATTTAGGCATCACAATATAATATACACATTTTGAGATTTGTTAAGGGATAATTCAACCAGCAATGAAAATAATTTAATTAATTATGCACCCTCATTGCCGCCCCGTAAGACTTTCATTCATCTTTGAAACACAAATTCATAGATTTTTGATGAAATCCAAGAGCTTTCTGACCTGGATAGACAGCAAGCAACTACCATGTTCAAGGACCAGAAAAGTAGCAAGGATATAGTTAAAATAGTATTTAAAATAGTAAAAATTACAGTATTTTTACACCCCAAGGAATAACAGTTTTATTACTGTTACTTCTCTTAAATTAAAACATCCTTGATGATGTATTCAGCCTGAATGGTCATGTGATATGCGTTTTCAGTTGCTTAGTGTGGACAAAGATCGTTTCTGAAATGTAGTGAAAACGCCAGCGTAGACAAGGACCGTTTTCAATGGCACTAGTGTAAACACGGCCTAAGAGATGGACGTTCTCTACACGTAGTACACTCAAAGTCGTTATTTGTGTTTTCCTTGTGCACAAAAAGTATTCTTGTAGCTTCACTAAATTACAGTTGAACCACTGTCATCACGTGGACTGTATTAACAATGTCCTTACTACCTTGAGAGGGGCAGTCGTGGCCTAATGGTTAGAGCAGGGGTTCTCAACTCTGGCCCCCAAGATCCATTTTCCTGCAGATTTTAGCTCCAACCTTGATCAAACTCACCTGCTGGTAACTTTCTAGTGGTCCTAAAGACCTTGATTAAAATGTTCAGGTGTGTTTGATTAGGGTTGGAGCTGAACTCTGCAGAAAAATGGATCTCGCGGGCTCGAGTTGAGAACCTCTGCGTTAAAGAGTCGGACTTGTAACCCAAAGGTCGTGGGTTCGAGTCTCTGGTCCAGCAGGGATTGTAAGTGGGGGGGAGTGAATGTCCAGCGTACTCTTCCACCCTCAATACCACGACTGAGGTGAGACCCTTGAGCAAGGCACCAAACCGCCAACTGCTCCCCAGGTGCCACAGCACTACTCACTGCTATGTGTGTGCACTTGGATGTGTTAAATGCAGAACACAGATTTCGAGTACGGATCACCATAATTGGCCACGCATCACGTCTTTTCCTTTTTTCCTTCCTTTCTGGGCCTTGAACGTGGTAGTTGTGTTGCTGTCAATGCAGGGTCAGAAAGCTCTCAAATTTCATCAAAAATATCTTAATTTGCATTCCGAAGGAAAACGAAGATCGTAGGGGTTTGGAACAACATAAGGGTGAGTAAAATCTGATTGTTGACCAATCTCACCTGTGCCTGCAGTGGCCCATAGGGCACCAGCTCCCCATCTACAGTAAGTGTTCCTCGTGGTGAAAGCGGCTGCAAGCGGAACGCCCGAGCAGAAACATGACTAACATAGGGAGAGCTAAGGGACAAATGGGCTCCTCTCTCCATTGCTAGGAACAGTCTAAGCAGTGTTGCCCGGGAGATACCAGCCCGCACAAATGTCAGGTGGATCAACCCATCATCAAATCGTGCCTGAGGCGCAGCGAGAAGATCTGCTCCCAGGTGGGTCTGGTAGATAGCAAGCACCAGGACAAAATCGCCCTCAATAGTGACCCAGTCACGTGTAGGGAGAGGCTGGTCCAGAGGAGGTAGCAGATTATCCTCTGGCATGTTGATAGAGGATGTCATGTGAGGGCGGTTCTTCAAGGGTCCTGCGGGCTCTGCAAGGTCAAAGTTGAAGGAAGGGGGCGGTGAATGAAAAGACGGCGACGGGGAAGACGAGCTGGGAGTGTTGGGACGTGGCGCAAGATAAGAAGAGTGGGGAGAGGCGCAAGATGGAGATGATGGAGGGGTTGGGGAAAGGGACAGAGAAAGGGATGGAAATTTTGGAGGGAGGGAGTTTGAATGCGATTGGTGGAGAAGAGAGAGAGGCCGGGGCCGTGAGGGGTTTTGGTTCTGGTCCAAAGTTTTAGGCTTGAAAGCTTTGAAAGGAGACTGTCGGAACGGAGAAGATGAGATGGTGAGGGCTCGCTCACGAGACTTGTCTAATGGAAATGCCTCTCTCTGAAAGTAGGTGCCATTTATGTCTTCGTCCTCCTTGCCGTAGGCTGCCACCTCCAAGTCCTGGTCAGTGTCTGCACCAATTGGCTGGCTGAAGAAAGCGTTAATTATCTGGCTTGAAGGGGCTGAGTTTTTACGCAGCGTGCGTTGCATCTCAGGTGGAGTCGTTTGGTAGTTTTCGTTGCACTCGTTGCCCTCATCTCTTGCGCTCACATCTCTCGCTTTCATCACTCCTTCTCCATCTACCTCATCGCCATCCGTTTTATCTGCTTCTTCTTCTTCCTCCCCGTTCCCGTTATTACTGGCTATGTTGTCACACTCTTCCCTTTCGGTTGATTCCGAACTGGTTCCTGACGTCTCCTCCATCTTCTCTTCTGCTTCCACCTCTCTCTCTCGGTCTTCTGCAAGACTGCTAGCTCTCACTACCCCAACTCCTCTTGCCCTCTCTCTTCTCCTCTCCCTCTCCCGCTCTCTCTCCTGTCTCTCCCGCTCTTTTTCCCTCTCCCTCTCCCCATCTCCCTTACGGAGACTTCTTTGTTCACTCAGGCCCATGTCTGAGCAGGTGCGGTGAATGGGAGTGCGACAAAATCCCTCCAAACCTTCGGTAATGCTGCGTGAAAGTGGCCTGCGGGGTGGCTGAGGTGTGGCATTGGGGGACGGGTTGACCACAGCAGGTGGCAGGTAGGAAAGACGGCCCTTGTAGGAGCGCAGAGAAGCCAATCTTACTAGTGTTCCCAGTGTAAACCGTGCTGAGCCCAGCCCTCTGTAACGCTCACTCTCAATGTCCACATCAGACACAAAACCCCAAGCCACAGAAAGGAAAGAGAAAAGCCTTCTGGGAGCAGGTGGGTGCCCATTCTGATTGGTTGTGGATGATGAAGTGCATGGGCTTGTTGTAACAGACACCAAGTCCATCGGTTTAACCCCACCCCGGCACAGCAGAAAACAGCAGTTGAGGAGGAGAGGCTCCCGAAGGCACATGTCATATCTGAGAGACAGACAAATGGAAATATTCATGATCACATTTAATAACAGACAAAAAACCCTTACTTTACTACCGATACTTAAAACATGACTCAAAAATTATTCAAACGCTAATGTGAATCATCACCTCTGCATAACATGGACCTTGTCTATGAGTGTACAAGTAGGTACACTGCAACCAATACACCTACACTAGAGCAAACAAGCCATGAGAAATGTATGAAACTCATCTTAGTAACAGGAGAAGCAATTTGTTTTTAGTACATTGATTTGTTTTCCTTGTACATTCATTTGTGACCCTGGACCACAAAACCAGTCGTAATTAGCACGGGTATATTTGTAGCAATAGCCAACAATACATTGTATGGAGCAAAATTATTGATTATTTTATGCCAAAAATCATTAGGATATTAAGTAAAGATCATGTTCCATGAAGATATTTTGTGAATTTCCAACCGTAAATATATCAAAACTTAATTTTTGATGAGTAATATGCATTGCTAAGAACTTAAATTGGACGACTTTAAAGGGGATTTTCTCAATATTTTGATTTTTTTTTTTTTGCACCGTCAGCATCTTAGCCAAATATTGTCCTATCCTAACAAACTTTATTCAGCTATTCTATTCTATTTATTCAGCTTTCAAATTATGTATAAATCTCAATTAAAAAAAAAATTACCCTAATGACCCTAATTTTGTGGTCAAGGGTCACATTTATCTCTGTGGAGGGAACCGAACGCTGTTGTTTTTCCATACACTAATATTTTTTAAGATCTTCACATAGATTTCCTGTAAAGTGAGAGATGACAGGAAAAACAACTTTTGAAATGTTTGGAATGCTGGGAAGTAAATCATGAGTTTAGATTTTTGGGTGAACTGTTCCTTTAAAAACACACAAAGTGTCCCAGGGGAGCTCAAGTACGTTTCGTACCCTGCATAGTGGTTGATGGAACCAGCAAGTGCATTTCCAGAGCCACAAGGCAGGATTCCCACAGGAGTTTTTATTGCTTGTTCCCAATCTGGCCTTTCCATAAGGCCATTTATCACCTGCAGAGAGAGGACATACAGATTAATATGTAAATAATATGTAAATAATTGTATTTTTACATACAAGCCATGTGGTGGATCCGTCAGGTACTAAAGAAATCAAACTTGTGTCATTCAGAAGGTTTTAAACATTCTCTGCCACTACATTTATTAAATATTTTGGCTAATTTAGTCATGTCTTCAGCTACAAATAAGGAAGCAGTGTTTTACATTGTTTAACACATTTTACATGTTTAAATAAAAAAAAAAGTAGATACTATATGCCCTTTGTAAAGGTATGTGACAAAGCAATCAACATTATGATATTTACCTCATGCAAGAGTCCATCTCCAGAAACAATGATGATTCCATCCCATTCTGGTAGGGAGATCTCTCTGATTAGCTCACGTGCATGATTCTGGCGCTCTGTTCAACAACAAAACCATGCATCACATCCATTCAATGCAATGCTGTTGGTTTGAGGGCTTCAAGAAAATATTTGAATTATTTGCAGCTAACACGATGTGTGTGTGATTGCATGTGTTATTACCTGTCTGTATGAGGTTGTAGCTGATATTGGCTTCTCTTATCATTGGAAGTATGTGCGTTTGACACCATTGCATTGCCTGACCCCGGCCACTGAATGGATTGACCAGCAGCAACAGTCGACGGGGACGGGGCAACATGCTTTTGCAAAATTCTGCTCAATAAGAAAGCAAAAACAAGCATTCAAAAACAAGGCCTTCATTTTAAGGCTAAAAACAACACCAAGCCACATCCTAAATCATCTGAAAGTAGACCATGAATGCTTTTAGCAGATGTGAAAAATAAGTACACCTCAAGATTACATCTCTGACTTTCATTTCAAAAATTCCATATAACATTTTATTCAACAGTCACCTAAAGTGACTCAGCTGTATGATATTTGAGAGCATATTATCTTTTTATAATTGGATCTAAGGATAGGTTTTATCTATCCAGAACATGTGCATGAAAAGTCCTGACCTTAAACTAGAGGTTATCTGGCATTTCGTTAAAATCAAAACTTCTTCCTTAACAACTTCCCATGTGGGTTAAAGTTGTGGTGGGTTTTTTTTTCAGATGGCTGACTAATGTATGTTGAAATTAACTGAGGCAATACTTTCCCATCAATTTCTTAATGATAGGTTTTCCTATAAATGTAACAGTGGTTTTTCTTGTTTAAACAGCTGATTGTAAAAGTTCATCTATAAACATCCAAGTTTTACCTATCAGCATACACTGTAAAAAAAACAATGAGTCAACTTAAAATAATTTGTTACCCAGCTGCCTTAAAATTTTAAGTTTAGTCAACTTGAAATGTGATGTTGTACCAACTTAGATATTTGAGTTGATTCAACTTAAAATGTTAAGGCAGCTGGGTAACAAACCCAGCTTATAAGTTTAACAAACAAAAGTTTTAGTTTAGTCAATGCAAATATCTAAGTTGTCACTTAGTACAAGCTAACATTTCAAGTTGACAAAAATTAATTGAGTTGACTTTAATTTTAATTAAATTTAATATATAAGGTTGATATATAAGGCAGTTTTGGGTCGTTTACCATTTTATCTCTGTTGTCTCATACAAAGGATTCCATCTGGAAATTATTCATTATGTTCTCAGTCAAATTATAATCTTTGTGTGCCTTTTGTCAGGACTGAACTTGGTAAAACCTCTTTCAAATGTGCTGTCAGATTGGAATTTTCTCCAAAAGGAGTTGAAGTTACAAAACTTGGTGTAATATAATTATTCTAATTACTCAAAGTCTTTATTATGTAACTTAAAGAGCAATTTAATGGTGTGTGATCGTTTTTAATGTGTTACTTCTTGTTTTTGTAATGTTTGTTGTAACTGTTTTATGTAAAATTGGCTGCCTATCTTGGCCAGGACACTCCAGGTTTTTTCCTGGTTATATAAAGGTAATAGAATTTTAATTTTGTTAATTAAATTAACAAGGTATTAAGGTATTTATATTTTCACAACATTAGAACCACTAATCTGACCCAAGATCTGCAAACCTAACACAAACTAACAAACTTATTAACATCACATAAATATATTTTAACAATTTAGTGAGCTGCAACCTCCAGCACTAACAACTAACTACAGCAGAGCAGTTAAAAATAGGGACAGAGCAACAACACGCAGCATCTGTTAAACTCAAAGCCTGGTGTATTGCTACCGAATGATCTGCACTACTCAAAACAGGCTATATTTTCCCTGCCGCAGACCCACCCATTCTCTGACCGTCAATGACAGCATGTGGTACACATTATGAGTGCAAAACAGAAAAAAAAAAGAGCAGGAGGGACCAGCTAAACTCTTACAAAAATAAATGCAGACAGACATGATTCATACATAAATTTAGCATCCTATTTAGGCAACCTATTTACAATGCACATACTAATGATAAAACATTAATGCAACAGCAATGACTCAGACGTCTTAAAGAATTAGCAGCTCTGGATGCGCTTTTTTTGTTTCCCACTAACAAAAGCATACACACACAATGATCAAACCGTGACACCCACCTGTAGTGGAGCTGACATCCATCCCCCTCAGCAGGCTCTGTATAGCAGCGTTCCATTTCTCTGCCTCAACTCTGCTTTCTGCCAAGTACGCCCTCACCTGTCTATGTCTGGAGACGCCTTTCCGGCGTCGACCCGGAGGGTACCAGTAAAGCACCAGCAAAGAAGGGGCCGGCGAGCGCGGGCAGCTGCATCCGGTCAGTTCTGCCAGCGGCAGGATCAGCCTGGACTGCTTCCCCGCACGTGGAGACAACCGCTGGACATGGATGTGAGTTTGTGTGAGGGTCAGGGCATAGTTGGTGGAGGCTGGGCTAGAAGGTAAAGAAACACCTCCAGGGCTATTGGGGCAGCTGTTGCTGTTACTTCCACTTCCTCCTCCGCTGCTCCAACCGCCAAACTGTCCGTGCAGAAGAGCTTCCTCAGTCATCGATGGGCTTTCTGGGCCTGGGGAGCGCATGTTAAATGTCTGAGCTCAAAAGGTAGTGCCAGTGGGATGCAGAGAGTATGTTTGGACTACACAGCTTGAGTGTTTCATGTAGAAGTCTTTCTTCTGATTTGTAAGGAGATTTTATGGACGGATACACTAGTTGTTCTGAAAAAACGTGTCGGCTTTAAGCCCACATCATGGGCTTTTGTGTAAACTTAAAAGTTGCAAATGATGACAGTGCTTCAACAGGTGTTTTTGAAAAAAACACACTCATACACAAAAAAAAACTTCAGCAGGCTTTTCTATCCCTGACAGTGTTAAATCATTTCTATCAGTGCATTTTGCCTGGAAACAATGCCTAAATCCTCTTATGATCAGCTGATCACAACATAATACACACAACAGACTTCCAGTTTAGTATTGCTAGTATTCAAAAATTACAGTTTTGTTTTAAAAACAAAGATGCACAAAGAAGCCAGATTTTTGCTTTTCTCTCTTTGTCTGACTGCACTTGCAAAATGTCATAATATGAGAAAAGGCATACCTTTTGTCAAGGTTAAACGAAATTATGTGTGCATCTACATAAATAATCATTTAACAATTTCTTAAGTTACTAAATTTAGCAAATTTCCATTTGTTTAAATAAAACAGGAAGCACAGTTTCAATTAACAATGCATTGTCTTAAGGTCAGAGAACTTTGAACTTACAAATGTCAAAAAATAAAAACACACTAAGGTTATAACAACCCTATAAATGCTACAAAAATGTTCCGTGACAAACAAGCACAGAGAGCAGAGGTAACGGCCCAGCCGAGGATAGTGTTTCAGAAGAATCAAATGAAACCTTTTCGAGCTGGTTGACTAAAAATACAGTTTGTCTCCAAAAACAACAAGGTTTAGGAAGTGATAGAGATGAACAGGGATGTCACTTCTGGTTTTGGTCCAAAGCAGTGTCAAGAGATTGTAGTAGTGCTGGGAACTTTTGTAGCTCACCCAATTAAAAAAATGCCAGAAAATCCAGGATTTTATATCCATGAACGTTGAATTCTGTTCTTCAATTCACAGTCCTCAAAATGGGAAATAAATAAAACACAGAATACAGAAAGAGGCGGAGTGCTGGAACAGGGTCTCAAGTCTTCTTTGTCCGATGTTAGAGGTGCCCTGTTACACAGAGAAGAAAAGGTTCGGTGAGAGAGAAAGAAAGATTACCTTTCAAAGTTACAGTTGAGGTCAAAAGTATACATACACCTTGCAGAATCTACAAAAATGTTGATTACTTTACCAAAATAAGAGGGATTATACAAAATGTTATTTTATTTAGCATGTCATTTTTTATTTAGTACTGACCTGAACAACATATTTCACATAAAAGACGTTTACATATAGTCCACAAGAAAAAAAATGAATAGTAGAATTTATAAAAATTACCCTGTTCAAAAGTTTACATACACTTGATTCTTAATACCGTGTTTAGTACCCTGAATGATCCACAGCTGTGTTTTTTTGTTTAGTGATAGTTGTTCATGAGCCCCTTGTTTGTCCTGAACAGTTAAACTGCCCGCTGTCCTTCAGAAAAATCCTTCAGGTCCCCAAATTCAGCATTTTTGTTTTTGAAGCCTTTCCAACAATGACTGTATAATTTTGAGATTCATCTTTTCACACTTAGGACAATGGAGGGACTCATATGTAACTATTACAGAAGATTCAAACACACACTGATGCTTCAGAAGGAAACAGGGTCCATTGAGAGCTGCAAAACTTTTTGAATTTGAATATCAGGGTAAACTGAACTTATTTTCTCCTCTGGGAAACATGTAAGTATTTTCTGTAGCATGAAAAAAAGTTTACACCCCGGCTCTTAAATCACTGTTTTTCCTTCAGTCCCTCAGTTGTCCTCAGTGTGAAAAGATGGATCTCAAAATCATACAGTTGTTGTTGGAAAAGGTTCAAATACACAAAAATGCTGAAAAACCAAAGAATTTGTGGGACCTGAAGGACTTTTCTGAAGAACAGCAGGCAGTTTAACTGTTCAGGACAAACA